>RJWT010000814.1:0-38859 GCA_004365215.1 Cuniculus paca
CTGATAAAACTTCTGTCTTTCCTTGGAAGACAGGACACCTTTGCAAGTTTATGTCCTACTTTTCGGTAGACGGAGGAGGACACAGAGTTCTTGTATCTCTCTGCTTCTTCTCAATTGCCTTCAGCTCACAATAATCCTTTTGCCAAAGTGGCCTGTTCAAGGTGATATGTTCTGGTGCCCTTCTAAAGCATCTTGGAAATGGATTTTCAAGCCCCTCTCAGGTCTTCAGAAACAACAGCCCCAGTCAAAAACTTGACTATAACCTCATAAGAAATACTAAACAAGATTCATATACCTAAGCCACTTCCAGGTCCTGGATCCTCAAAACCCATGTGAAATACTACGTTCATTGCCACCTTGTGTGTGTGTGTGTGTGTGTGTGTGGTACCAGGGATGATCAAACTCAGGAGCATTCCACCACTCAGCTATATCCCCAACTCTTTTCATTTTTATTTTTTTTATTTTGAAACAAAGTCTCCCTAAGTTGCCCAGGAAGGACTTGGACTTTCAATCCTCCTGCCTCTGCCTCACAAGTAAATGGGATCACAGGTGTGTACTACTATTACATTTGGCCAAGATGCTACATTTTAGGGTAACTTGTTATGCAGTGATAGCTAACGCACACATACGTGTAGCAACCAAATTAAATTTGCTAACTGTGTGACTTTGAACAGTTCACTCAACTTCTTTGAGTTTCAGTTTCTTTATCTATAAAATGAGAGGCATGGCCTTAGGTAATAAAATGCTAGTCCAGGAAGTGATTCAGAGAAACCTTAAGCCCAGAAGGCAAACCAATGCGGCAAAGATGGAGACCCAGAATTATTCAGCACAGAAGCATCTGGGAGTTGGATAATGAAAATAAGAATCTACCATTTATTGGCCTATGCCAGACAAGATGGATGTGTTCTTCCATCACCCTGAGTTAGACCCAGCTCACCCCCACTTTACAGAAGAGAATATGAGACACAGATACTTTAAACCCATGACAATTCCTTCCTCCCATGCTTCTAAAGTTGGGAGAAAACCTACTTCCTCGTAGAAATAGCTTCTACAAAGAGGCCAGGTAGAAATGACATGATTCTCTGAGATTTCCTTTGTCACTCCCATACCACACCATTAGCATCCTCTAGAAATTCCTCTCAAAAGGCCCTATCTACCTTCTGGGTACAAATTCCCAATTTACACTCCCACTTGACACAGGAATTTGGAGCTGGGGACTGCATGCTGGTGGGATGTGGTGGTGATGGTGGAGGCCAAACAGCAGCCACAAACGTGCCTGCTAATCATCCATTTTCTGACAAAGCCCTAAAAAATATGGTCTGACAGTTTCTCCACACTCACTGGAATTTGGGGTCTTCGTTCCAAGGTCTGGAAAGACATCAACAAGGTCTCACAACAAGGTCTACAATGACAATTTTGGCCTTTATTGTTGTTTCTGGCAAAAACACTGCTAAGTGCTTCTTCTTCTTTTTTTTTTTTTTTTTGTAATTTTTAAGTCTCATTTTTCAGGGAAGATAAATCAGCTGTAAACGTATGTTATGAAAACCAACTTGGCAAGCCAGGTCTTCTGGAAAGGAGCAGGGGTAGCTTTATTTTCCATTATCTCAGTGTAAAACAAATAGATTTATCCTTTTAAGATGTTCTTGTAAGGTCACCAGGAGCACAGAGATTTAAACTATGGCCCTTGGCCGACTCCAGCCCAGAGCATGATCTAATCAGGCCTGGAATTCTCAAAGAAAGAAGAAAAAGAAAAGAAAAAAAAAAAAGTGGCCTAGATCTGAAGGTTTCAAAGTTATCTAAGTACAAGGAAGTTTTCCCTTTCTGCTGAAGCCCCCCAGGACTGTTTCAAAGGAAGCTCACTTCACCACATCTTTTAAAGATTCTTTTGTTCTATAAAGTGAATGAGATGAAGTCCAGGCAGACCAGACCCTTTGGTTTTCTTCAGCCCTCTCTTGACAGACTCAGACCTTTCTCAGCTAGATGGATTTGATGAGAATGTTAGTAGCTGAGTGACCTTCCACAATGTATTTAACAAACCTGAGTGTGTTTCCTCATTTGTACGGGTAGAATCTGAACTCAAGACAACATGTAAAGGGATTAGCACATTGCCAGGCACATCTCATCGAGCCATTCAACCGAGAAGCTATTAAGTGATCCGAAGTGTAAGTACCACAGTTATATTCATTCAAATCTTGGCTCCATCATTTACTAGCTACAGGCAAGCTACTTGATCTCTCCCAGACACAGTTTTCTCAACAGCAAAACAGGGTGATAACAGTATAGGTTTGGTACCTTATAGGGTTATTAGGAGGATTCAATTAAAAAATGTCTAGAATGTGGCAAGGACATAGTAAATGGAAGTAAATGGTAGTTAGTATGATTGTGACGTTGAAAATGACAACCATGACAATCACAGTTACTCTGTTGCTTTCCAACTATCATTTTGTGTGCTTTGATTTAAGCAAAGCGAATCACTTCTAGGTAACTTACGAAAAAATAAAGTTTATTGGGTAACCCTCTGACAGCTGACCAAATAGTGGGTAAGTTGAATGATCAAGCTTCTCCACGGAGCAAAAGTTCCCCCAGACACATAATTAGTTATCCCCAAGATGCTGCTATCAGAAAAAATCAGTTCCATCAAGGTAGTATCTTTGAGTCACTCTCCACAGGAAGGTATTCACTTTGACTGCCCAAAGAAGACCAGATCCAATGAGAAGGAGTAGTTACCCAAAGGAAAATCTAGGACCAAAATCGGGGCTGGGATTTTAGACAACCAACAACATGATACCAACTGTAATTATGACCACTCCTATTGCTAGCACTGAGATATACATAATCATAGCTGAAGTATTAGATGCTAATGTTATTCACTCAAGGAAAAACAAAGCCAACCAAAAACTCCAGTGCCAACGAGTTCAACCTGAACTTTATGGGTACTGTGATTCCCAGACAATCGGAATAGCCACTCAGCTAGCCTTATTTATTCTTTTGTGAAAACAAAAATTTTTTTCAAACATTTTTGTCTTTTGGGAAAAATTATAATGTCCCTGTGATTAAATGAAGATCATCATTTTCTTGTCTGCTTTCTAAATGTTTGACACTGTGTTAAGCACTGATACAGTTCATCTCACTCTGTGCTGCTAGGTCAGCTCAGGAGAAATGATTCACCATTGTTAAATAAAGTTCAATGGAAACAATAAACATTAATGTTGAAGCCATAATAATTTTGACAATTATTAATAATTAATAAGAAGCTATGATAGTTTTTAATTTCACAATATCGCTTCTTTATGTAATGAACCAGTCATTCAATTACCAGAACACACAATTAAATCCAGGCAGCTATTTGCCTGGGTTCATGCTACATAAAGTTTCATGGGTGAGAAGCAGTTCAATCACCAATCAATGACTACGATTTGGAAGGTCTGCCCTTGTAATGCATTAGTGATGAAGCAGGATAAATAGATGCTGATGAAGACAGCTGATGTTTGTTCAATTAAGTGATTTAGAGCATAGAATTCCCAGGTGCTGTCATGCCATTTAAAAAATTGTTTGGGATAATTGTACTGCTTCTTCTCTAAACAGCATTAGCTTTAAGAAATTGAATTGCTGTTAGATTCTTTGGCTTAATCCATTTAGGGCTCATCTTTGAAACCATTACTTGCTTTCTATCTTAACGGAGAGCTAGTATTTAAGAAAAGGCAATGCAAGATCCTTTGGATTAGGATTCTGTCACAGCGACTGCAGTGAGGGCGCGGGGTTTCTCCCATCAGCCTTCATTTGGTTCCCTAAGCTTCTCTCTGAATGCATTCTCAGCAGTCTCAGAGTATCACAACCCATCACATTGAGTCCCAAATCTTTTGCAAGAGACACAGAGTTCTTTTCAATATGAGGATTATGCTGTGAGCTATTTTTTCCTGGAGAGGTGATGAGTCTGCACTGACTTTTCTATCCTCCATTGACATTTCTACTGTGCCCAGCAAAACACATTTGCAATACCAGGAAGAGGGGACAGAGTTCTTTGCAGACCAGGCTATGACAGAGAGGACTCATTCATCCCCTAACTATGCTTCATAACATTGGCCCCCTTAATCACACCCAGAGGAAGGGAGAAGAAAAGCAGTAGTGACTCTAAAAGGACACACAGGATAAGACCACACAGACTGCCAGAGCCTTGCAGCTGCCTGGAGACGCATGGAAATACTCCACCACGAAAGTTGTGGAAAGTCTTATTTCATTATAGTACTGAAGGCATTTATTAAAGGAAAAAAAATTTCCAAAAGAATTCTCTTTTATCCTCCCTGGGGCTGCATGCTTGGTACTGAAGTATGTCCGCTGGCCTCAAATCCTGTCTATAAACCGTAGGGCACAGGGAAAGGAAGTGGGGGTCATGGGGTGCTGGAGGTGAACTTATTCTATTTAATCTTTGTGCAAAAGTTTTAACCCTGAAACTTCTCCCTCATTTAATCCCTCTCCTCTCATGGGTGAGTGTTAGCAAGCTGATCCTCTAACTCGGACTGAAGTAGTTGGGTGAGGGAAGGGAACTGAAGAAAAAGGACAGAGCCTACTTTGAAGGTGGATGAAGAGGAAAAATGCCACATAGGGTGGCATAAACCTGTGTAATCCTAGCACTAGGTAGGCTAAGGCAGGAGAATCGTGAGTTCAAGGCCAGTCTGAGCTATATAGTAGACCCTGTCTCAAAATTAAAAAAAAAAAATTTAAAAAAAGAACCATTCAGTGTGCATGGTTGAGCACTGTGTTAGTCTGCTTTCCATTAGTTTAACAAATACCAAGATAATTTTTAAAAGGAAGGGTTTCTATTGGCTCATTGGTTTAGAGGTTTTAGTCCGTGGTCACTAGTCTGAATACTTTGGGTCTGTAGAAAGGCAGCACATCACAGCAGGAGGCTGAGCAGAGGAAGCCTATTCACCCCAGAGTCAGGAGCAAAACAGAAAGATGGAGGAGCAGAGGGGACCCCATTTCAGTATCTCATTAGCATAACCCTAATGGTTTAAAACCTCACACTAGGCCCCACTTCTTGACATTGTCACCACCTATGATTTGTCCAGGGGAAACTCCCAGAGATGGGACTCCTGCTCCGAGGCCCTGCCCCTCACATCAGCATGTCTCTGAGTCCTGTAGTTCTCCATTCTGGCTGCACATGACAATAATCAGGGCAGCTTTTAAAACTAAGGAGGATTAGATTCTTTCTATGACAATCCAATTAAATCACAATCTAGGGGTGGAGAGCAGGCAAGGGCTCCAGGGTGGTTGTATGTGGGCCAGGGTTACGATCCACTGAGACAAGGCACAGGGCTCACTGTTGTTGGAGGGGACCGGAAGTATTCCTCTTTCCTCCCTCCAGTCATGAAAAAGACCTTCCTACAGCCAGAGCTCCTTACTGTCCCTCTGCCCTTCCCAAGACCAAGGGGAAGCCATTGCCTCTGCCCTGCTGAGCTCAGGGACAGAACTGGGCCAGAGTCAGAAACAAGACCTGACTCTCCAGCCAAGAAGCCTACAGATTTATCTCTCATCGGCTGTGGCGAGGTCAAGAGCAGATCAGGAGGGAATCCAAAGGGAAACGAAAGGGCACAGGATGAAGTATGTGGCGAGGGCTCCGGAGGCTACTGGGATGTCGGAAGCAAAGATTAGTGTAGGAGGAAAGAGTACAGTGGCCTTATCCACATGCATGCATTCTGTATCCTTCATTTCAACATCTCCAGATTGAAATAGTTGCAGCGGGAGGGCCTGTACTGAGCATGTGAAAGATTTTTCCTTATTACTGTGCTCCAGACAATAACAATCCAATATAACAATGATTTAAATAGTATTTACATTGTATTGGGGTATTATAAGTAAGCTAGAGATGATTTAAATTATAAGGGAGAGTATCAGTGAGTTATAGGCAAATGCTTTATCACTTTACAAAAGGAATTTAAGCTTCGGGCATTTGCACATCCTTGGGGATGAGGTGTCCTGAATCAATTCCCTGAATATCCTGAGAGAAAGATAGGGGAGGAACTGAGAACTGAGAGTCAGGTCCTGTCTTCTAATAGGGTCCAGAGGAACTCCACAGGTAGACAAGCTTGATCCTGCTACTCTAGGATAGAAGAAGAGAGGATTCTCTCCTAATGGGGACAGGTGGACGTTGGTTTTAGATTTACTCAAGTAATCTCACATCTGGGCTTTACAACAGGTCTCTCTCTCTTTATCACCTCCAACCCACTCCTCCTTTTCCTACAGGACTAGATGACCTTTGCTTTTCACCTGCATAGCTTGTTATCTTCCCATCAAAATCCTCCAGGCCTCCTACTGTCCACAGGATCATGTCCAAGTGCATTAACATAGCTAAAAATCCCTGTAAGTCTGCTGCCTCCCAGCCTTTCTGTTCCTCAAACTGATTTGACCTGCCCTGGACCTCTGCACAGACTACTCCTTCCTCCTGAAACTCTCTTTTACTCCACTTTTTACTCATCCTTCAGGACACAAATTAGGCATCACTTCCCTTTTATGAATTCACCTCTGATTTCCCCCAAAGTGTGTGAGTGCCTACTTTATCTCATACTGCATTATAAATGTTCGTTTCTTACTCTGCTTCACTTTAGATGTAACCTCCCAGATGAAGAAAATATTACCATGCTATTTCTAGTACCTAGCTTATTCTTTTGAGAGAAAAATATCCCCAGCTTTGGGGGAAAAAAATACTAAAAATGTAGGTTGAGAATATCCCCATCTAAATGTACATGCTTTTCACCATCAGAAAAATCCCCAATATATTGTACAACATTCTAAAATCAGAGGTTCAGTGTGATTTCAGGACTTTTAAGGACATCATGAATTCAGTCTCTAAAAGACTAGAAAAGTCATAGAATTTGGATAAGGGCGCGATTCAGGAAAGCAAACCTCGAAGAAGTTTGCAAGCCAGTGCCAAGCCAGATGGTAACTCCAGCCTGCCTTTCCCTGGAGCCCAGAATCTTTACTACAGCACTCTGCTCTGCCTCTGGCAAGATCTCCTGGCTCTGGGCGGAACATGTGCCCCCTGCAAACACAGGTGTACTGATTAGGCCTCTGTGCAGAAGAAACAGAACATGCACAGAATCTGAAACCTTGCCTGTTCCAGGATCTCATAACATCCTTCAAGTATCTACGTTCCAAAGCCCCAAGCCACGACTACTTTCTCACCAGATGGTTTCCCCTACTGGGAACCTTGTGTCTCTGCAGTATTGAGGGACCACATCCACCCTTCCCCAGAAAGGTGGCTGCATCAAAGTGAGAGAGCAATGAGTAGTTTTTATCCAATGACTCCTGAAATCCAAGCCAGTTTTTCCTTCAGTGCAGCCTCCCTAGACCACTTTATTGTACATTTAACTAGTATCTAGATTTGAAGTCAAAAGATTCCAACTGGAACATTGGATCTGTACCTTGTGTAGCCTTGGAAATGTCACAGCTCTGAATCTCAGTCTTTTCCTCTGTGAAATGGAATTGTTTTTGTCCAGTGGGATTGTTGTAAAGAGGTAGGTTCCATGACATGGCAGGTTCTCAAGGCACCAAATACACCTGGGAAGTTTGCATACTGCATATAAAAGCTAGCAGAGGACAGAAGCTAACCTTGCTTCTTGACCAAGCCATGTGCTTACAGATACATCCATCTAAAGAGAGCTTGTACAGTTCGACCCTAAAAATAGCCTTAGCAGGATTAGGTACACGTTAAGTCTCAGTAAACATTGATTTAATCTTAAATTCTTTTTTATCTACACAAAGAGAAAGCAAGAATTATTGTTTCTGAAATAGCAATCATTTGCATACACTTCCCCTGGGTGGTAATATAACAAAATTGCTTTAAAAAAAAGCTTTGAGGTTGGTCTGGGATTTGAGCTCCAATTCTGCCACCAACAATGCTGAATGATCATAAGCAAGATGCATAACCTCTCTGAATTCCAGTTTCGTCACCTATAAAAGGGGAATAATTTGGGAGGATTGATGGTGACTATTGTAATTACTATCTCCTGAATATCTCATGCTTCAAGTGTTTCGAGAGGTAGCTTTATGGGGAAACAGACCCCAGATCACCAGAGGTAATCAAACATTCATTATTGTAATTGGTATTTATTAAAGTCCTAATGTGTTCTAGGCTCTGGAGAGTTTATATCATTTAATGAGAATTTCCTGTTTGCCAGATAATGTGCTAAGCACTTTATCCACATGATCTCATTTATACCCACAACTACCTTACGAGATGGAGTCTATTATTATTTACCTGAGGGGAACTTAGAAATCAGTTAAGAAGGCAGTGAATTAATACTCAAAACCATATGAGTAAACACTAAACAAGTAAAAACAAATTGCTCTTTTTTAATACTGGGGATCGAATCCAACGCCTTCACACTGAGCTACATTCTCAGCACTTTTTTTAATTTTTTATTTTTATTTCGAGACTGGGTCTAAGTTGCCCAGATTAGGATCAACCTTATAGGTATGTTGCTTCAGCCTCTCAGAGCTCTGAAATTACATGTGTACAGCATCGTGCCCTGGTCCAGGTTGCATTTTGGAAGAACACAACCACATAGATACACTTTTTGAGTGAGGTGGTAGCTAGGAACTGGAGTTAATTGTTGGAGGCCACTTAGAGGCCTGTGTCTAGGGATTTTGTTACAATAAATAATGAAGTGTTACACAGAAATATGAAATAATAATTCACATCTGGGAGTGGGAATTTATCTCCAAAACCATGTCCAACAGAAAAAGTGAGCATCAGGATAAGATTTAGAGTGACACAACCACACAAAATAGTATTGCCAAATTGGGGGATGATCCCTATGGGGCCTCGTTCATCTAGAGGAAGCATGCATCATGGGTATCTAGTGACAGCACCAGAGTCACCCACTCATGCTGGATATTGCCAGCTAGCACACACCAAAACCAACGGTAAATAAAACATGGACCCTCTCCTCAAATTGCCATGGTCCGGGGTGGGTCCTTTGAATTAAAAAATTCTGCTAGAAAATTATCTCTTCGTACATGTCAACTTCTTCTCATAATTATTCCTTTGGGTGGGAACTTCATTTTTCTCTCCTAAATGTGCTCTTCTATAATGAAAGTAACTAAGGCTTGATCAAAGGAGAGAGTGACATTAGCTGAGAATGCCTAGTCATTCCAAAGAAGCTAATTAATGTAATACTTAATAACTACTATCTTTCACTGGTTGTTCAATTAAAAGGGGCTTCCTGGGAAAAGAAAAATAGGCTAAGCATTCTGTTTAAGTACCTGGCCAGTCCTACGTAGGGCCCTTAACATTGCAGCCTAATTTGTGTGTGTGTGTGTGTGTGTGTGTGTGTGTGTGACAGTAGATATATCGTGGATCTGCAAATGCTGGGAAACTGAGACTTCCTTCAGCCTCTGTCTAGTTGCACAAACCTCTTGGGCTCTGCCAATGTTACTTGACTGTCAAACTCCTCACATCTTAGCAGTTTGTACGTAGGGTGAACACATTCCCTTAGGTAGCCCCAGGACTAGTACCTATACTACCTGCACAAATTCCCAGTCAGTGGAAAGACTTTTTCCCACCATCTTTTCACATAACTTGAGTCTCAGGGATAAAGATCACTTGATCACCATCTACCACCTCCAAAATTTGGTCACATAAAAAAAACAAGGAAATGCTTTTGTGAACAGTAATTGTTCAAGATTGTCTCCATGGGGATATCTGGGACTTGGAGCAGGTTTGTTCAAGACTTAAACATAAGCTTCGATTGGTGTCATTTAAGAGAAAATGGGGCCTCAGTAATATGGAAAGGAAGCCAAATTTAAAGTCAGGGCCCATCAAGATGGATTTATTTGAAAGGGGAAACAAATCGGCAGAGGCCGAAAGAGAGTTCAGAGATGTGGCTAGGGTTGAGATGTGAGGTGCGAGAGGAGGTGTTAGGTGAAACCACCACAACAGAACAGGAAGCAGGATCTCTCCTTGGACATCCTTGGCTTCCAGTTAGAGTGAAGAGGAAGCCACCGCATTCTTTTGTACAGCCTTGGGCAACATAAAGACCTCTGGGTTCTACATAAACTCAGTAATGGAAATGCTACCTTCATTGCACTGGGGCAGTACCTGCCTTTTCCTACACGCATGGGTTTCACACGCTGTACTTAGATTTCTAGAAAGCCAAAGATAGAAGGGCAAATAACCCTCACTGACTTAACTCCATTTTTCAGATAGGAAAATAGTCCAAAGGAGAGAAAGCAACTTGCTCAAGTTTAAGGACATTATTTGAGCCTAAGGAGCTTAACAATACGTTACTGTCTTCCTTTGCTTGGTCTCTATTCTTCATGAAAGAATAGGCTTCCATATTATGTATCACAGAATGTGTTCACTGATTTCCCAAGTGAGAAAACAAAACCTGCACACTTCACCATTGGTCTAGGTGTGAATGCCTCCACCTAACCAAATATTTTCAGGGCTTAACATCAGACGTCAGGCTCCAGGATAACCCCTGCAGGTATCTGGCCATACGGATGGTGAAGCACTACTCCCTGGTGACATAGAGACTTGGAATTTAGAAAAAGTCTCAATGACCAAGGTGTGGAAGGGCTGTCCTAGGGCCATGGCTGTCAAAGATAACCAGATAAAATGCATCCTTTGCCTGGAAATCCACAAGCCACTTTTTGGAAGCAATCTCAGTTGCTGTTTGTGTCACCAATCTTGGCCTTTACTTCTCTCTCCTTCACATGTTGTGCAGGGAGTCAGGAACTCTAGATGAATCTATCATTGTCTTCCTCTTCCCTCTGCCCTAATCTATCTGGTACAGTCATCCCTTACAATGGCTATGTTCCCAAGGCTCACCCAGATTCCCACCCCACCGGGGTTCCCTAACCCAGACCATTAGCCTTCCTCTGATAATACTGTAAGACTTGGAAAAGTTAAGTATACTTGTGCAGATGTCATTCTGCTCCATTTACTATAGGAGGGACTGTTGTGTGTTCACCTTCTCCTATAGATTCATAGATAGGTTTTATTTCTAGTCTCTCTTGACATATCATTTTGGTCTGGCCAAAAAGAATATGAGGGTGACAATGTATCTTTCTTCCATGGCTGGACCATAATACACTCTGTGAAATCCCCTCCCTTCTCTCTTCAGTCATCCGACAGCAGAATGGAAGACAGAGCCACAGATGAAAAGATCCAATGTCCGTGAGTCACCACTGAAAAAGAGCTAACCACAAACACCTACGCTGACTGTTTCGAAAGTGAAAAATAAATATTTTGCTGATTTCAACTATAGAAGTGTCAGGAAAATTTGTTATAGCACCTAGTCTACTTTGACTAATACTATTCATTACTGTTTTACAGAAATGATAATTTAAAGTCAATTCAAGACAGAATAATCCTTTGGCTTCAAGCATCTTTCTATTTATCATAAAACTATCAAAAATAACAGATGGCAGAAAATATTTGCAATATATCTTATATCAAACAGCTATTATGAATAAAGAACACAGCAAGTTCTAAATATAAAACAAGAAAAATTATCAGGGGATACAAACATAATTCACAACATTACAAATGACTAGTACATGTATGAAAAGATGTTCAACTTCATTAGTATCTGGGAAATGCAAATTAAAATAGCAATGAGGTAATTTTTCATGGATTATATTAGGATAGATTTGATTAGCTTATCTTTTTTTATTAGCTTAACAATTTTCAATGTAGACAAATGTTTGGTGGAAAAGAACATTTTCAGATAGTTTTAGTAAGAATGTAAGTTGCTACAATTTTTGAACAGTAATTTGATTCCACCTATCGAAACACAAAATGTGTTTCAAAATGAAAAACATATGTACCTTTTGATTCAAAATATTTGTAAATGTTTTAGGAATATTTATATAATGATAGGCTATATGTTAAAGGATTATTCATTACAGTATTACTTGTAATATTAAAAACTCACTTTAAGAATAGCTATAAATATGAAAATGGTTAAATAAATTACGATGCATCCACGTGGACCACAGGAAACATTATTTAGCTTATAGAAAATTGTAGAATCTGTCATCCAAATGAAAAAGGCAAAATTTAGTATCAGTTAGTCTATGTGAATATAGAACAGTTTACTAGAAAAGTTTCCATTGCCTTTGAATTCTGCTAATGTCCCATCTTAGTCATTTTCCACCTTTCTGAGACACAATAAATGACATTGGAACTTAAAGGAGAAGATATTTATTTTGGCTCACATTTTTAGTCCATATTTAGCTGACTCCAAGGAATGGTAAAGGACTGGGCATAAGAAAGCTGCTCTCCTCATGGCAGCCAGGAAGCAGACAGCCAAGGGCAGCGCCAGGGAAGGCTATGCCCTTCTATGCCAAGCCCCAGACCAGACCTTCTGACCAGACCTTGTCTCTTAATGGCAAGTCTGCTACAGCACTCTCATAACCCAAACACCACTCAAAAGTTCCACTCGTGAGCACCTGAGGCTTGGGGGGGCTGTCTAGATCTAAACCGTTACCTGTCCAAAGCTGAAAACAAGTATCAAACACCTACTCATTCTAAAGACAACTTCTAGATTTATCCACCCACTGAGATCATCCACAGTCAAATCTCCTGGCTCTTCTTCCCCCTTCATATAAGAAAAGATCGAGATTCACGCAGACGACTTTTGGAAGGAAATCCATAGAAGCAAAGAGCACCATCGTGTTTCTCCCCGCTTCCCTTCAAATTGAGGAAGGTGCTTTCCGAGAAAACCACTGAAAGTCTTGTCTGTCAAAAGAGGCAACTATATCTTACTCTTCAGCTTAGTGTAACCTGAAGACAATTCATAAGGCCTCCACCAGGTGCTGTAACTGAGTGGAGCGCAAGATTTCTGGGAGAATTGGAGCTGTAGCCCTACTAGTTTGAGAAATACGGACAGGGATAGAAATACCTGTCCCTAGCCTAGAGAGGTGTGAAGGTGGGGGCCTGGCTGGAGCTACCTGTGATGCAGGGAGGGGAGGGAAGGCAGCAGAAGAAGATGACAGTACTTGCAAGGTGGAGTGAGTCAAGGAACTATGAGTTTCCCAATGAGTGGAGTCAAGTTCACCCCTAATCTTCCAACGCACACACCAAGGGTACACATGGAGACCCTATGTCTAAACAGGATAAAAGTATAAAGCAAGCTAAATAAATCATATTCTATTTTCCTACCATGACAAATACACCTTCATAATAACCTGGAAAGCAGACGTCTACGGCCATGCTACCCTGAACATGCATGATCTCAGAAGCTAAGATAACAACCTGGAAAGTCAAATTCATATAAAGGATTCCCATAATCCTTGGAGTTTATTCTTCAATGAGGCCTTGCTAAACTTCCTTTTCTGTCCTATTTCCATGTTCCTGCTCCAGCACCCATAGGAGTGGCAGCCACAGCCCATAAGCAGCACCTCTGTAGTAAGGCTTGCATGATCCTTTCCATGTGGCAAAGCCCACAGGGGCTTTGGAAACTGCTTTGAGGCCATTCAGGCAAAGTACTGGAGTTCCGTCACCCAAAAGAAGGTCTAGAAAGAGTTGTTTAAGCTCAAGGTGGGAACATCCTTATGGATAGCTAAGTTCTCACCCAGACAGAGAGCCAAAGAAAAAGTGGAATAGTCAGATTCTTGTGCATAGAGTTCAAGGCTTGCGCATTTCTTGCCCAAATCAGGGAACACTTCAGCTCTGTGAAAGGGGGCAAGTAGACCCTAACATTTGCTGTCAGGGTCCAGGTTTGAGGGACAATCAACTTATCAAATTGTATAGAGAAAAATTTTCTAAAGACCCGGCATTTGGGCCCCTGCACACAGATTGCAATGGTGTAAGTCAGGTAAGACTTTGTTCCTTTCCTTCAATTCCCTTTTCCCCACCTGGAGTGAACCAAAAGTCACAAAGGACATCAGGATGTGAGAAGTTAGAAAGAATAGAACATATCGCTATCAACAACATCAAAAGTGAGCTGGGCTCAGAGGTGTTGGTGGCATCAGTGGGGCAAGAAACCTAGAATGAAATGAGAAATTGAAGAGTTAATTATACCAGAGGAGACTTGTTAGTATCCAATAATGATCAGAAAGTTATCAAACCATTCAAGATGCCTTCGAAAGATTAGAAAGGAAAATCATAACAACAGTATTAAATAAGCATTGAAAAAAATTGTACTAATTGTTGACTATACCCAACTGTATAAGTCACCTTTCCTGTCACTGGGATGCAATACCCAACACCCACAATGTAAAGGTGGAGAAGTTTAATTTGGTTCCCAGTTTCAGGGGAAGTCAGTGCGTGGTTGGCTGGCTCTCAGGCAAGAAAAGTCAAGGCAGAAGGGCACGGCAGAGCAAAAATGCTTAGTACATTGCAACCTGGAGGAAAAGTAGGGGAACAGTGATAGAGAAAAAAGGGTGAGGCTTTCATGACCTGCCTAGATACACCCGGAAATGCACTCCACTAATCTCCTGGAGGAATCTTGGAGCCAATCAAGTTGATTTTCCACTTGTAACTGTCATACCTACTAAGTCTCACCCTACTTGAGAACAAATAAAACAAAGAAAACCCAAACCAATTAGCAACACATTTGTGTGTACAAAGGAATTTTATGGTGGTTTCTATAGTACTGGTTAACCCAGAAAAGCAAGTATGAAAAAGGAGTAAGGTGATTTTGACTTTGAAATTCACACATTCTGACTTTTTTTCATGTCTAAAACGGTGTAGGAGACCTTGAATGATACATAATTGCATCCATTTGCCCAGTAAGGGCCTTTGCAAATCTCTTCCACACAGGAGAAAAAAAAAAAAATCAAGTCAAACGCGTGATCGAACTGATGTGTTATTTCCCTTCCAAATGTTGCCACAAAGCCAAATTCTCTGATTTTGCTAACATAAAAAGTTGTTTATTATTTCAGGGTTGCCATAGCAGTCAGTGTTTCCATGTTATCGTTCTTTTCTCCCCAGACATTACTCTTTTAATACATATTCCAGACCTACAGTCTCAGGCATTTCGGCCAGAAGGAAATAGCCTTGTGCTGCTGCTATAAAATCCACTGAGGAGGCCAGCCCTGTGGTTGGAGTCTGAGGCCCGGCATTTTCAATCTCAGTCTTAGGAAGGAAGAAAAAATGGAGCTATCACTGGATCTGGTAGAGTGGAATCCTGAAGAGTTGAATCCAGTCCCAGATCGCCCATCTTTGTCCATTTCAGGGATACATTTGGTCCCAGCCATCAGAACTTCCATGGTTTCCACAAGAATGCACAACAGAGGGGGCTGGGGATTTAGCTCAGCAGCACAAGTGCCTGCCTGGCATGCGCGAGGTCGTGAGTTCAATACCTGGTACAAAAAAAAAAAAAAAAAGCACAAAAAGAGAACAGAAACCTGGAGCCATAAGAAATAGAAGCCTACTGAGCTGAGAGCTTAACCCTGGTTATATTTACATTGGCATAGTGAAATGCAGACTCGAGACCATTCTTTGATTGTCATCAAGATACCTATTACTCAGAGATCCACAAGTCTCCCTGGCCTACTGGGATGGGAGTGGCCCTTTCATTCATCATTCAAACAGAATAGTAAATGAAAGCAACCAGAATCAATACCATTAGCCCAATAACTCTGAGCATTCTCACATTTCTGCTGGCCACCTTTTACCCTGGTTTTATTTTTCTATTGAACTATTTCTCTCAGTTCCATGACTCACTTCCTAGGAGTCTGATCTTCTCCCCCATTTACCACACACAATACCCCATCCCTTCAACCTTTTCAAGCATCCTACAGTTGTACATAGCAGACTTTGAAGGTTTTAACAACAGAATTAGTTTAGTAAAAATATAAGAATTTACTTACATTTTAATCTCTTATGTCTTTGTATGCATATTGGAAGCACTACACAAAATATGGAGTCAAGAATTGTAGAGAGACTCTCATTCATTCAGCAAATATCAACGAAGTACCTCAAATGTGCCATACCTTGCTCTGGGTACTTGGGACACATCCATAAACAAAACATACAAAAATGCTGCCTTTGAGCCAGGTAAGGTGGCACATGCCTATAACCCCAGCACTCTGGAAGGCTAAGGCAAGAAGACCACAAGTTCAAGCCCAGCCTGAGCAACTTAGTGAGACTCTGTCTCAAAACAAAATTTTTTTAAAAGGCTGGAGATGCAGCTTAATGCGAAGGCTGTGGGTTTAATCCCCAGTGCTATAAACAAAGAAGGAAAAAACTGTTGCCCTCATAGATTTTATTTCATCATGGGAAAACAATATAAATGACAAATAAATAAACTATTCCAAAATATGATAAGCACTATGAAAAAATAAAACTAGTAAGTAGTTATGTGTCTGAAATTTAGGAGAGACATTTGGTAGAAACTTAAGCCAGGAGACACTAGTATACAGAACGGTTCAAAGATACAGTATCAGAGGAGATCACCAAGATAGAGTATAGACAAGCTACTTTCTGATCTGACTGATCAGATGAGTCCCCAAAGCAGCATATATCATATGTAAACAGTTTATACGATATGTTAATCAGATTTTCCTTGATGTTCCTCCACCTCCCCGCAAAAAGACTTTTAAGGAAGGTTTGGTTTTGGTCCATGGTGTCAGAGGGTTCAGGCAATGGTCAGCTGGTTCCATTGCTTTAGGCCTGTGGCAATGTAAAAGAGCACGGCAGAAGAAAACTGCTCGCCTCACAGTAGTCAGGAAGCAGAGGGAGCAGGCAAGAGCCAAAGAGGAAGGAGCCAGGGCCCAGATATACCCATAGGTGGCACAGCTCCAGTGACCTACTTCATCCAACTGAGCCTACACCTTCCAGGAGCCAGTTAGCTATGAACTCAACACCCTCATGCTCTAGTCACGTCTCTAGGCCTCACCTCTGAGCATGACTACACTGCAGATCAAGCCTTCATTGCGTGAGTCTTTGGGAAAACACTTCATATTTAAACCATAACATACAGTAAATCTGCAATATTAAAATATCATGAGTGGGGAGAGAAGCTTTAAAAAGTACCTAAAAAGACTTTTCTTATAGGAACAATAATGGAAAAAGAAAGATTGAGAAACACTGATTAGAGAGAGAATAGAGGGAATGAACTGGACACATAGACGTGATCCTCTAATGAGTTTTATTGCAAACAGGATCAAAGAACTAGAGCAGTAGCCAAGGAGCAAAGCAGGGTTAAGAGAAGCTCCTCCAAAATATTTCATAGTAATAGTATCAATATGGATCTTACAAAGTGATTATGATGGGCCAAATGCTTTCCTTAGGCCTTACAAGTATTAGTGTAGTCACTGTCCTCACCAATTCTACATGGCAAGTACGCCATTGTACTAATTTCATAGCTGGGGAGACAAGCAGAGAGTGTGAAAACCTCACCACCCAGGATCATGTAGCCAGAAAAGTTGGACCTAAATTTTAATTAACATAGGTAGTTCAGCCCCTGGGTCAACAGTTTAGATTTAGCCTACATTCTGTTATAATGTTTGTATTTCTTTATTGTTTATATTCTTTTATAAAAAAGAAACAAACACATAGAATCATTCATTCGGCTGTAAAACTTCATCTTTGGCATCTCTCTCCTAGAATCTGTTGATCATTCTCTTCAAGGGGGAAACAGTATCTGTTTCCTGCATTTTTGTGTCTTTGTCTCTCTTGGAAGACATTCTCTGCTCTGCTCCAGCTGTCAGGAGCCCTATTCCTATTCTTATGATGTTACATTCAGAACAGTTTATGCTGCCCATCCAGAATCAACCAAGGTAGGTCTTACGTTTCCCAGTCCCAAAGGCTCATCAAGGCTAAGCAAGTCGATTTCCTTCATGGCAAAGGCATCCACTTCTAACACTAAATAAATGTACATGATAACATTTAAAACATTGAATTAGTCCTTTCCCTGGAATGCAGAAATGCAGCCAGCCATTTTATTTATTATATTACAATCTTTCTGCTACACAGAAATCTTCACACTCCCCTCCTCCTGTCAGTAGCATTTCCACTCATGGGTAATGGCTCAATTAGCACAAACCAAAGCAGTTTGAAGAAATTTCAAGTTAAAAAAAAATTAATTAGATGAATTTTTCAAGGAAAACTATATTAGAAAGCTGAATTATCTGCATAATTGTCTTAATTCTTCACTTAATTTAAAAGATTTATACCAACTCAGTGGTAAAATTGTTTCATATTGGTAGATAAGCAAACAGTTAGGATGTGCATGTGTGCCCCTCGCAAATTAGTTTAATCAGAGTCCAGTATAAGAACAGAAAAGGTTTTTCCTGGTCTTTCAGGGACAAATGGAATGGACTTTTGAGAAAGTGAATAATTTTCTAAAGTGTCCTCTTATGAGAAGTTCACAGAGCACCACAGTTCCAAGTCTTATTTTCTGCTTTTGAATCTGTGATACTCAGCAAAAGCATCCACTGTTACTGTTCTGTGAAGTTCTCTGTCCACCAATTTGCAGAGCAAACTTAACCCAGTCCAAAGAAAGTGGTCTTATCCCAGCATCCACCAAGCCTCCCCCAGCAGTCAACACCCCTAAGTCAAATTTATTTTGACTAACTGGGGTTAGAGAAAAGCACCAGCAAGATTCACCCTTGACCTCTGCCACTCCATAGCCCATAAATTATTTCTAGAATGTTCTTTCATGCTCTTAAAACTGGTGTACAAATGGAAAGTAGACCTTCATAATTCTCTCTGTAGTCCAATTCCTAATTGTTGAAATTGAACATAGCAACTCACATATCCAAAATAAAATTCAATTTTAGTGTCACTAGAGTCAAATCATTATAAGAAATATTTTATTTTTTTCATAAGTCCCAATGTACCAGTCTATCTCTCACAAAAAGAAGTTAGACCCACCTGCTACAGTGCAGAAATACTATTTCCTTTTACCAACTCCCAACTCTTATCCTTCCCAATTTTGTCTCTTAGGTAGCTGAGTGATATACATCTAAATCTGAGCTGAGAATAGTCACATGTAAGAATTTTCAATCTTGGGCCAAGGACATTCTCCTCATAGAGAATATAAAAAGTGCTTTTTTAAAATCTGGATTATATGATGTTTTCATTCTCCAACTGCACATTTTCCCCATTATCCACTCAAGAAGAATACAGGATTAGGAATAGAAATGTGTGGGATTGACATGATGTTGAGGATAATCCCAAATCCACTCAAATTTATCAGCCTAAATCAGTAGCTCATATCAGTGTTTTGCTATCATTGCTAAATTATTTGTGGTATACCTGGTTACTGAGTTCAGATACATAGCAGTTCTTTGCCATAACAAAGAATAGAATAAGGAAATGTATACAGTCAAGATTCCTTGAAGTTATGGCTACTGAGTGGGCATGAGATTAAAGGGGCCATAGTAAACTAGAATGAAGATTCCTCAAAAATCAAAAAGAGCTACCATTTGATCCAGCTACACCACACGTTGGTATATTGCAAAAGATTTAGTCAGTTTATTATGTAGATACTTGCATACCCATTTTATTGCAGCACAACTCACAACAGCTAAGTGTGCAAACAGCCAAGGTACCCAGAACAGGTGAATGGATAAGAAAATATGGTACATGTAACACAGTGGCATACTACTCAGCCCCAAAGAGAAGAACAAAATCATGTCACTTTCAGTGAAATGGATAAAATTGGAAACCATCATAAACCAGACTCAGAAAGACAAATATTCCATGTTTTCTCTCATATATGGAATCAGAGAGAAAGAAAGAGACAGAGAGACAGATAGAGATGGAGACACAGAGACAGAGAGACAGAGAAAGAGAGAAAGTGAAAGTAGAAGAGAAGCTGTTAGAGAAAAGGAAAGGAACAAAGGAGGGGAGGCTGGAAAAGCAGGGTAGGGAGAGGTAGAAATGATTGAAGCATGTTATCACTATGTGCTCATTATCCTGTACAATAAATATGCACTAGTACAAGACACCAAAGAAAGAAGAAGTGCAGTGGCTGAAAGTTTAAGACATGGGGTGAAACAGAACCTTTAAACCAGTTCTGCCTTTTAGTAATCGTAAAGCTTTAGACAAGTTACTAAAAACCTTTTTTAAACCCAGATGCTCTTTTTTAAAAGAGATAATTCAGTATATACCTCAAAATATGGTTGTGAAAACTGGAGGTAACAATACAAAAGTACTAAGCTAATTCTCAAAGTGCTGCTTACAGCCAATGATCAAAATCCATATAGTCATGATTCTATGGGAGGTGGGTGAAAGGCTGGGTTAAAAGTTTTGCAAACTAGTTCCCCTATAACTGATAAAGAAAACATTTGAATCCATTTGCACATGGCACAGATGTTTTAATTTGAACAACATGTAGCTGATTTTGCAAGAATGTGAAGTTATTGCCTAGATTCATATTTATATGATGGGAAACTAAAGTTCTGAGACAATAAAATGGTCCATATATCTTCCCATGTTATCCAGATGAGCCACTTTGAAAGTACACAGCTTTGAAATCTGTCCGGGATCCAACTACTTTGACTAATTGTTTTGAAGTTAAATAAAGTGAAACTTACCCAGAAATCTCAGTATTCAGATAAATAGACTTCTAAAGACTTTTAAATTGTTTAGATTAAAAATTCTTTAATTCTTAAAAATTATAAAAAGTTACAAAAATATTTTGTGTAAATAGTTTGGTTGAAAAACATCTTGAAACCAAACTGCCATGCATTGTCTTAAAAAAAAAAAAAAAACCACTGGTATGTTACAGAAACCACATGAAATACATCCCAAATCAAATGATTTTTAAAAAACGACTCCAAAACCAGTATTTTGAAAAACTTTCCAAATTTAACTATTGATGACAACAACTCTTAAAATTCCAGAGAGACCAATGACCAAACCTAAGTTCAAACTTTACGCAATATCTCATTCCTTTCCACTCCTGGTTTATTTTAGCCTTATTCCTAGGGAAAAAAATCAATGAGCAGCAACTAACAACATGCAAAGAAAAAAGATATCATAGGAGAAGGAAATGACAGGTTTTGCCTAGAATGCCTTTTCTATCATCTATTGTGTGCAGACCCTTGGCACCACCACTACCCTGCTGGAGCTAGTTTCTGATTTAGACTGGGCTCCCCCAGAAAGCTGAGTCAGGTCAAGAGCTTTCATGCAGGTAGTTTGGAAATGGCCTCGGGAAAAGATTATGAACTAGGAAAAGGTAAAAATGTAACCTTTTCCATGGTGGAACATATCATTCAGCCTAGCTGGTATCTGCATTTGCAAGGCCATGATTATTCATATTTGGCTTAGAATAAACTACTTTCTTATTTTCTTTAAAGTAGAACTATCTCCTTTTTTATCAATTTTTATTTCATTTTATTAGTACATGTTTGCCCTACATAATGGTTACATTCTTTGGGAGGAGTTAGCACATGTGCATAACACATCTTAATTTTCTTTTCATCCCCTCTCCTTCCTCACCCCTTCTCCCTCCCACCACGTCTTGGTTCCTTTCCCTTTTATAATTGTTTTATTCTCTTTAAAATAAAAAAAAGTTATACACAAAAGATCTATCTCCCTATTTCCTATTACCTATCTTTTATTTTGTTCTCCTTTTATATTTTGGACTTCTCATATAATAGAAATCAGAAAATATTTAGACCTGTGTGTTTGATTCATTTCACTTACCATCATGGTCTCAAGGTGCATTGATTTTCCTGAAAATGACTCAAGTTTACCCTTCTTTATGACAGAGTAGTACTCTATTGTATATAAATACCACTTTCTTTATCCATTCATCTGTTAATGGATATATATAGGCTACTTCCAAGATTTAGCTATTATGAATTGTGCTGCTATAAACAGGAGTATGTATGTATTATGATAACATTATATATTTAAATATTTCAAGAAGATACCTAGAAAGGGAATAGCTGGGTCAAATGGAACTTCTAAATTTAAGGATTTTTTTAAAGAAATTTTCATACTGATTTCCATAATGATTGTACAGGTTTACATTCCAACCAACACTTTAGAAGGGTTCCTCAATAAGATACTGGCAAGTGGAATGCAAGAAATCATCAGAAAGATTATATATCATGAACAAGTAGACTTAATCCCAGGGATGCAAGGATGGCTCGACATATGAAAATCATTAAATATAATACATCATATAAACAGAAGCAAGGACAAAAATCACACAATCATCTTAATAGATGCAGCCTTTGACAAAATCCATCATCCATTCATGATAAAAACGCTGTCTCACTTACTTTTCTCTCATTGCAGACCTTGGCATCATCCATGTGGTACTGGTTTTAGGTGCATACAAAATGCAAAATATCCAAAATGCAAAATTAAGGAAGGAAAGGTTTATATTAGCTTACAGTTTCTTGAGATTGCAGTCCATAATCAGCTGGCTCCCCGGCAGGGTGGCAGGGCACCAGGGCAACACTTCAAGGCAGCAGCCAGAGCAAAAGAGGGGAAGAGCAAGCCTCTTTTCCTCCTTTATATTGTACACAGGCCACCCCACACACCCATCCGCCCACCCAGAGCAGGTGTAGCACTCACAAAATCTCCTTGCACAGGACAAGGATATTTACAAAGTAAGAACCCTAGCTCCCTGCTGAGTCTCAGTTAAACTTCTAAACTTCTCAAGTTGACACAATCTATCAACCATAACACTCCACCCCTTGTCAACCTGGCAAGCAGACATATTTTTTTAAATAGGTCTCCAGATACAAAGGCATGCTTAATTTTTATCATTTCACAACTTGAATATCATAACACAGGTTTAACAATTCTTAAGAATCAACATTAAGTCTATCAATATTATATTACATTAGAATCATAACATTCCACCCCTGGCCCCCAAAGACTCATATCCTTTTATGTAAAAGTCCATCTCTAAAAGTTGCCAAAATCCTAATAGTTTCAGCACTGCTGAAAAGTCTGAGTCTCAAGTCTCCTCCCGAATGTAAGGCAAACTCTTAGCTGCAACTCCCTGTACAAATGAAAACAAAGTTAAACACTTCCAACATTCAATGGTGCAAGATAAACATTCTCATTCCAAAAGTTACAAACAGAAGGATACAGAGGATTGGGACAAAAGCAAGTCCAAAATCCAGCAGGGCAAACATTGAATCCTACAGTGGTATGTCTAGCATCTAAAGCAATCTGTGGCAAATTACAAGTTCCAAAGGGCTTGTATGACTCCACCTCTATGGCACTTCTGATGGTTGTAGCTCCCACAGCTTCTCACTTAGATCCACTTTGCTCTCTCCTTGCTTTCCTTAGATGATCCATATTCTTGGCTTTTCCAAACTTCTGGGGTCTGCACTGCACCTTTGGCTTCACACACACACCTTTTCATACTACCCTCTTAGAGGCACACTCTCTGGCCTTCCAGGCCTTCTGAAATATAGATGGAAGCCTTTTAAACCTCAAAACTCTAACATTCTGTATGCACGTAAAACCAGCACCACATGGATGATACCAAGGTCTGCTGCCAATTGGAGCAGTAGCCAGACTTTCCTTTCTCTTGGCTGTAGGGATCCAGTGCCCAGAGTGCTGGGCATTCTGAACCCAATTCTGAGGAACAATTTTTTTATGCTGCCACCATTCTGGAACATGGTGCTCTGCAGCTTTTGCCTCAAAGCAAAGTCTTTCACTTTTGCAGTTGTGAGGCTGCAAATGTTTGAAACTTGCTGCTTTTTGTGATACCTTCAGGTCTTCTTTTTTTTTTTTCCTATTCTTTTATAACAATTCAAATTTCTTCAGCTCTATCTTTGCAGTCCATAGATTTATTGGAGCTTCCTTTCTGGTAAAACTCACAATGTTTTAAATCGTCCAGCTGGGCTCTTTGCTCTTGATTTGCACCATAAATGTGGCTAAAAGCCCCCAACAATAGCCATGTCACAGCTTCAACATTTGACTGCCTTGAAATTTCTTCTGCTAGATTAATTAGTCCACTATCCTTAATCTTAGTCTCAGGCAAAGTCTCTGGACACAAGCAAAATGCAGACAAGCTTTCTGCCAAGCCATAACATATATCATCTGGACTCTAACAACCAATGCAGTCCTTCTTCAGAGCAGAAACCTACCAAACCTGGTCTTTATTGATTTTATGGTCTTCTGAGCTCTGACCAGAATCTGCCATAATGAATGACTTAGTCATTCCAGGGCTATTCTTTCAGGCGACATCTACAAACCTTTCCAAACTCTTCCTACAAGCCATTTCCAAAGGCTTTTGAACCACATGGTCAGGTATAATCACAGTAACAACCCCACTCCTGGTACCAAATTCTGTCTCAGTTATTTTTCTCTCATTGCTGAGACAAAATACTCAACACTCAAAATTAAGAAAGGAAGGGTTTATCTAGTTTACATTTTTTGAAGGTTTCAGTCCATAATCAGCTGACTCCAAGGCAGGGTGGCATGGCAACACTTCAAGGCAGCAGCCAGCAAAAACAGCCAGAGCAAAAGAGGAGAAGAGAAAGCCTCTTTTCCTCCCGTATATTGAAAACAGTTCACCCTCCACCTCCAAGATGAGTTTAGCACTCACAACATTTCCTTGTCCTCCTCTAGCTCAAGATGAGGATATTTACAAAGTAAGAGCTTTGGCTCCCTGCTGAGTCTCTTAATTAAACTTCTAAACTTCTCAAGTTGATGCAATGTATCAACCATAACAAACCCTGAAGAAAATAGGTAGAGGAGGATTTTATCTCAATCTAATAAGAGTCATTTATGACCAAACCTACTGCCAACATTATATGAAATGGAGGAAAACTGAAAACTTTCCCTGTAAAATCAGGAACAAGTGGGCCAGGGATTTAGCTCAGTGGCGTAAGTGTCTGCCTGGCAAGTGCAAGGTTCTGAGTTTGATCCCCAATACCAAAAAAAAAAAATCAGAAACAAGTCAAGGATATCCACTATCTCCACTCCTATTCAATGTAGTACAATACTTGAAACATTAGCTGGAGCAATCAGGCAAAAGAAAAACAAAAGGGATATCTACAAGAAAAGAAGAAGTCATATTACCATCATTTGCAGATGACATTATCCTTTACATAGACAATCCAAAAAATTCCAAAAAACTAGAATTAATAACCAAATTCAGCAATGTAGCAGGATACAAAATAAACACACAAAAATCAATAGTGGCTAGGCATGGTGGTACACACCTGTAATCCTAGCACTCAAAAGGCTGAGTCAGGAGGATTGTCATGAGTTCAAGTTCAACCTGGGCTACATAGTGAGTTCAACACCAGCCTGAATTACAGAGTGTGACTCTGTCTCAAAAACAAAATGAAGAAGAGGAAGAAGAGGAAGAAGAGGAAGAAGAAGAAGAAGAAGAAGAAGAAGAAGAAGAAGAAGAAGAAGAAGAAGAAGAAGAAGAAGAAGAAGAAGAGGAGGAGGAGGAGGAGGAGGAGGAGGAGGAAGAGGAAGGAGAAGAGGAAGAGGAAGAAGGAGAAAAGGAAAACCAATAGTGTTCTTGTACACCAATAAGGAACTCACTGAGAAAGAAAAATTAGGAAACCAATACCACTCAAAATAGTATCAAGAAAAATTAAAGCCAAGGAAGTGAAAACAACAGTACTTTAAAGCAGTTATTTTACATGAACACAGTTGTACCTGATCCCTATTCCTCCTCCTCTCCAAGGTGAGAGCATCCAAACCAGGACCATGACCCACTTACTAGAGGTAGGTCAGCCTGAGTTGTGCAGGATGAGGCAAGTTCCACCTTCCCTACAGATGACAGGAAGGAAGGAGAAGCTAGTCCAATCTCAGCCCAAGCACATTCTCCCATCCTGTTTTAGCAACTAATAAATCTGACATGTTGATCCCTACCTGACATCTCAGTCATTTCTCTTGGATCCCTCTGCTACCATACACTCTGGGCAAGAGCAGGAGCAGAAATCTTCCTATCTGATGTATCCCAAATGCCTGGATCAGAGGTGCTCAGGCGTTATTAGTTTAGCAAATTAATGAATCCACAGGGAGGGGGAGAATGGGCTGATTAGCATCTCAAAAACCCTTAATCATTCCCCCAGACAAAAATGGCTGTGCCTCCTCTGTGCTCCCAACACCTCCTGCTACAGCACTTAACACATTGTAATTACTGATGTGACACCTGGCTCTCAGTTTGACTTGGAACTTTTCAAGGACAGGAATTTTTTTTTTGTCCTTATCTTGGTCTCTCAAATGCCAAACAGCACTGGGACTAACCCTAGGATGTACTCCAAAAGAATAGCAAATGAATGAGAGGGGAAAGTAGTGCAACAATATCACATGTTCACTCTCTTTCATTGCTAATGCTAGAGATTCTTTTTGTTAAAGTTAGAACATATGACAAATGAATCACTCCCTAGCTTTTTCCAGAACTCTGAAGAGAAGAAGTGGAAATACAAGATAAGCCAAAAGGAAAAGCCCAATGGGCAAATGTTGTCAGTGATTCTTGGCTCTTCAGCATCTGTTCCTGAAATCCAAGCAGATGTGTGACTCAGGAGGAAGGATATAAAGTTCTTTGAGGATTTACTAAAAATTAACAAAAGCAATTCCAAAAAAGCAAAGAAAACCCAAAGGAAAAACAGAAGATGTTAATACTTTAAAGAATGATGGGGTGGCATTGGTGACAAATATTTTCCCCCAGCCTCTCCCTCCCATGCTTCACTATGCCATCGCTGGTGGAAATCTCTAATCAGAACACTTGTTTTCATCAAGGGCTCAAAGTCCCTTCCAACAAGGCATGGCAGAAGAGCTATGGTCCTCCTGGTCTAGATTCAGTGTCCCCTAAACTGATGTACTTTAGGCTCACCTGGGATCTCCTTAAACCTGAGATGCCTGTGCCAGCTTCCTACTGGTTCTAGTTTAGTGGGTTCAAGGGGGGTGCCTATAAGTCTTCCTGTGAGGCATTTGTCAGGGAAGAAAAACTTTTTCTCCACCTTCTTAGTTTCAGTGGTTGGGAGCCTGAACATTATAATTTAAACTGACAATAGACAGATTAGCAAAAGGCAAATGTAATCACGTAAGTAATGAAACTCACAAAGAAATATAACTGGAGGTAGTAGAAATAAAACACATGACTTTTTAGAAAGATAAATGAGCCTTTAGGAGAACAAATGTGAGATGTGGTAGTTTTAAGAAAGTGTCTATTTGGTATTGGGGTAGGGTGCTGAATTTTCATCTCCAGTGATAAGAGTCACTCTTCCCAGATGGCTCCCAGGCAGGAGATTTATGACAAATGAGTTCTTTTTGGGAGGCTTTGCTTCTATGCAGATAAAGAATTTCAGAAACCAAATGTCTTCAGCTCCAAATAATTTTCATTGTACAATGATGTATTCTGGAATCTCTCAAGTATTTTACCACTGACATGGCTTAGAACTGCAGGTGCATGGTGATAATAAAAAGCAGAAACAACTTTCAATCCATTTTATTATTGTTTTTAAATGTTCCACAGAGAACACACTCCCTTAATGCTGGAAAAGGAAAAAGGAATGAGTATTGGTATGCAAGTGAGAAAATAACTTTCATTACCAACCCTACGTTTCATACACTGCTGCAGAGCACCAGCTCCTTTTGTAATTCACCTTCTATTTGTGTAGACTGGAGCCTCATGAAGTCAGACAACCCACTCTTTTTTCACTTTCATCATTTAACCCCCATACTTACCAAAGGTTGGCCCAGTGTAGACTTTCAAAAATATCTTTTCAACCAATTGTGATGGTGCACACCTGTGATTCCAGCACTCAGGAGGTTGAGGCAGTAGGATCGCCATGAGTTCAAGGCCAGCCTGGGCTACATAACCTCAACAACAACAACAAAAAGTCTGTTCAATTGAATGTGAATGAAGAAGCAAATTTAGATATGAGCACAACAGTGTCACACAATTATGCACCTCCGCCCACCCTGACTGGGTCTAAGTCTCGAACACCTGTCTGTGAATTAATGTAGTCACAAATACCTTCATAAGGAGAATACAAGAAGGAAAAAGTATTTCATCTTTTATTTATCTAAGTGTCTGCCTTTCTAAACAACTCATAGTATAATCATAAGTATATTTTATTTTATGGTGGCCTTTCTTACATTAATTGATGGTACACAGTTGCTTGCACAGCTATTGAGTAATTAAGTGGGGACAGTACAAATTAAGATGTGCTGTAAGTACATAATAGTTCAAAGACTTAGTGTGCCAGTTAATCTTTGATTATCAACGTACCTAGAATAAGACTCCTGGGGAAAGTGATTGGATTGTGAGAGTGATAACTTCACAAATGGGTTAATCCATTGATGAGTTCATAGCTGAATGGCTTATATTAGCAGGTTGAGCCTACTTGGAAAAAGTGAGTCAGGAGGCCTTGACCTTCAGGACTATATTTGGTCCCATTCCTTTACTCTATAGCTCTCTTTCTGTTCTATATGCTTCCAGGCTGTTGTTAGCTGAGCAGCTGTCCTCCACGATGTCCTTCTGCCATGATGATGCTCCTGCCTCAAAGGCAGCCAATCAGAAATCTCTGAACTATGAGCCAAATAAACCTATTCTACTTTAAATTGTATGCATCAGGTATTTTGTCACAGCAACGAGAAACCAAGTGATACACTTAGTATTTTTTAAGGAAAACATAAAAATTTCATAGCAAAATAAGAGAATAACAAAAAGTGCAAAAGGTCACATTAGTATTTTTGCTATTTGTGTTGAAATTAGCATATTTTAGGTGTGTTGGGTTAATTAAAAAATTTGGAAGGGTTTGTCTGTTTATTTGAGACAGGGTCTCACTATGTACTGTAAGCTGGCCTAGAACTTGCTCATGTAGCCCAGACTGGCCTCAAACTAAAGGTGATCCTTCTTTTTCAGCCTCCCAAGAGTTGGGAATACAGGTGTGCACCACCATGCCTAGCTAAGATTTTTTAAAATGGTCAGCTAAGCCTGGCTAAAATTAACTGAGTGCCATGAAACACTAGGTAGAGAATGAATGAAAAAAGAAACCCAGGCACTATCTGACAATCTGAATCAACAGCAGGGTAAAAGGCACATGTGAAAGAATTCTGGTTGATCTATGGCAGTCAGAAAGCAGAAAGAGAAGGGAGGAGCCACAGATAAGAATAACCCCTTCCAGGTCACAGCTCCAGTAACCCACCTCTTTGTACCAGGCCCTATCTCCTAATATAACATTCAGGTATGAACTCATGAATGGATTAATCCACTGATGAATATAGCACCACTCTGATCCAATCACCTTCCAAAACTCCCACCCCTCAACACATGAAACTTTTAGGTAACCTTTTTAATCTAAACCATACCATCTTTGAACCTTTTTCACCAGTCCAGACTGGTGAAAATAGCAGTCAGCCAATCAAGTCTCCCTGAATACAATCCTCCTTATCTGAGACTCTCTGTACAATTTTCTTGACATCTCTGGGTATCTGGAATCAGTCTTCTTCTTCCAGGGTACTATGAAGCCTGGAAAATCTATAAGGCCAGCCATGGCTCCACCAGCCAAGACGTATCACAAACAGACTCCTGTCTCTGTCTCTGTGTCTGTCTCTCTGTCTGTCTCTGATTCTCTGTGTCTCTGCTTCTGTCTTTTATAGTTTGTGCCTGGATGTTCCCCCAAATCCTCATGCAGTAATGCTGGGGGGCAGGCTTTTTGGAGGCTGCTGAATCTAGAGTTTGTGATTGATTCAAGGTTCAATGATGGGATTAAGGGTGTGAATGCTACACCCACCCTAGGCCAGGCAGCCTACATACAACATAAAGGACCTAAGGGTCGGTCTCTCTCTCTCTCTCTCTCTCTCTCTCTCTCATTTGTTGCTTTTGCTGTCTTCTATCTCTATGAACAGTTGCCCTTCTGCCATGTATCACCCTGCCTTGGAGCCAGCTGATTCTGGACTAAAACCTCTACAAACTATGAGCTAAATAAACCTTTCCTCCTTTAATTTTGAGTGTCAAGAGTTATGACTCTGCCAGGACAGAAAAGAAACTAAAACAGAATTTGGTACCAGGAATGGGGTCATTACTGTGACTATACCTGACCATGTGGTTTAGGAGCCTTTGGGAATGACTTGTGGGAAGTTTGAAAAAGCTCAGAGATGATGGCTGAAAAAGTAGCACTGGAATGACTTATGTGGTTCTGTATGGGAGATTCTTGTCAGAACTCAGAAGACCAGAAGGCTGATAGAAATCCTGCTGGTAAAGACAGGCTCAAGAGGTTTCTGCATTGGTTGTTGGACTCCAGACAATTGTGTTATGACTTGGCAGAAAGTTTGTCTGCATTTTTCTCATGTCCTGAGACTTCACCTGAGACTGAGATTAAGGGCAATAGACTAATTAACCTGGCAGAAGAAATTTCAAGGCAGTCCAGGGTTGAAGTAGTGGCATGGCTACTGTTGAGGACTTTTCATCAGATTTATGTTGAGAATCAAGAGGAAAGAATCCAGCAGAATGATTTAAAAGGTTGTGAGTTTGGCCAGAAAGGAAATGCCAGTAAAACTGTGGACTGCAAATATAGAGCAGAGGAGATCTTGATTGCTGAGAAGGAAGGGAGAATAGAAAAGATGGCCTCAGAGCATCACAAAAAGCAGCAGAACTTTATATTTTGCAGCCTCAAAATTGCAAAAGTGAAACACTTTACTTTGAGAAGAAAGCCACAGAGCTGCATGTTCCAGAATGGTGGCAGCCTAGAGAATTTGTTCTTCAGAATTGGGTTTAGGGTGCTCAGTAATCCAGGCACTCAACCACTACAGCCAAGAAAGAAGAAAGCCTGGTTACTGCTCCAGATGGTAGCAGACCTTGGCATCATCCACGTGGCACTAGTTTTAAGTAGATACAAAATGCAAGAGTTGTGGGGTTAGGAAGGCTTTTGCCCAGATTTCAGAAGGTCTGGGAGGGGATTTAGCTCAGTGGTGTAAATGCCTGCCTGGTAAGCACGAGGTTGTGAGTTCAATCCCTAGTACCAAAAAAAAAAAAAAAAAAAAAAAGTCTGGGAGGCCAGGCAGTGCACCCCTGAGAGGGCAGTATGTAAAATTGTGAGTGTGAAGCCAGAGGTGCCGTGGAGACTCCAGAAATTTGGAGAAGCCAGGAGCATGAATCATCTTAAGAAAACTGCAAAGAGGGAGCAGAGCTGACCCAAGAGAAAAGCCATGGTAGCAGCAATCGCTAGAAGTGCAATGGGGTGGAGCCACCCAAACCCTTGGGAGTTCATTTCTTGGCACAGATTGCCTCAGATGCTGCACATGGAACTACAGGACTTAAGTGTTTGCCTTGCTGGATTTTGGACTTGCTTTGGTCTCATTCCTTTATATCTCCATTTGTAACTTTTGGAATGGAAATATCTATCTTGCACCATTGAATGTTAGAGGTCTTTAACTTTCTTCTCATTTGCACAGGGGCTTGCAGCTAAGAGTTTGACTTAAATCTCAGAGGAGACTTAGGTCTCATACTTTTCAGCAATGCCAAAACTGTTAGGACTTCAGCAACTTTTGGAGATGGATTAAATGTCTTTTGCTTAAAGAGACGTGCATGAGTCTTTGAGGTGCCAGGGTAGAATGTTATGGTGTATGTCTGGATGTCCCCCCAAAACCTCATGCAGTCATGGAGGGCAGGATTTTTGAAGGTTGCTGAATCTAGAATCTGTGATTGATTCATGGGCCAGTGCTGGGATTAAGCACGTAAGTGCTATACCCACCCCAGGCCAGGTAGCCTGCATACAATATAAGAGACTGAAAAGTTTCTCTTTCTCTCTCTCTCTCTCTCTCTCTGTCTTTCTCTGTCTCCCATTTGTTGCTTTTGCTGTCTTCCACCTCCATGAATGATTAAGCCTCTTCCATGTGCCACCCTGTGTTGAAGCCAGCCGATTATGGGTTGAGTATTTTGTTTCAGCAAGGAGAGAAAAGTAACTAAGACGCTGTCTCTGTCTGTTTCTCTCTGTCTCTGTCCCTCTGTCTCTCTGTCTATGTCTGTCTGTCTGTCTGTCTGCCTGTCTCTCTCTCTCTCTCATGCATACACATACACACACACACACTTGGGAGATCTGTCTTAGACTGCACCTGTGAAATGAAACTTGGTCAAATATCTCTGATTCTACCCACCCTGGACTGAGTTCTAATCTAGGAATACACCACCATCAACAATCTTTCACTTACTCAAAACCCACCCCTCTAATCTCAGAAATCTCTTCTTGGAGAACTCCTGGAGAACTAAGACTTGGCACTTAGGATGCATCCTCCTACATCTTTTATCTCTATCTTGAGACGTTTGGGTTCCTCTAAAGTTGCATACTTGTGAAATACAAAAGACAAGAAGATGTTTTTCCTCAATCATCTGTAATCCTATTCTTTTTGTGAGATCACAAAATGGTCCAGCTGCCTGAATGGGAGAGTAGTCTTAGAGGGTAAAACACAAACAAGCATAAGAATATAGGGGTTGGAGTGGGTATGTGGGACTATCTATTAATATTTCAGAATCATTATTTTTCTTGAATAATAACAAAAGTATTATTGTTCTTGAGAATATCTATTATTTCAAAAGTATTTTCTTGCAGGTACATATATAATACATATCTGCATAGGATTCTTACAAGGATTTGCAAGATTTTCCATGTAAAACACTTAACAGTCTACAAAGTACTTAATAAGTGATCAGTAACTGTTAGCTGTTCGTTTGCATAAAGTAAGAGGATTTAAACTCAAATTACTAATATGACAAGATTACTAAATTTCCTTGCAATTCTAAAACTCCAAATTCTAAGTATGACTGATAAGAAAGAAGTACAGAAATGTCCAGAGATATTCCACTTGGCCCTTTTTCCTTACCCTTTTCATCCCTGGAAGGCTGACCTGTTTGGATCATGTCAGTTTTGTGCTTCAATATAAGAAATTTAGGGGAACAAAATCTAGTTCACAATAATTACAAATAAATTTCAGTTATTTATACTTGAAGAATTAGTAGAGTTTTTAATCACAAACAAATGAAATGATCTTTGTCATTTCAAGGAAAGCAATTGACAGTATATATCACCAATAATAAAATTTAAGCTTTCACATGAAAATTAGAATTTGGAAAAATTGTATACTCTACTATGAACTTGACAGTTTTCAAATATTTAAGGACTTTTCTGATGAGATCTGATATTGACAAATGTGACTTTACTGATGCTGTGTAACAAATGTGTCAAAATTAGCAGATATGCATAACCTCAATGAGCCAATACTTTCCATGATGTTAAAAAATCATGCACGAGTAAAAGGATCCATTCAAATTTCGAAACAGGCTGATAGGTTTCAAAGTGAAAAAGTGTGAAAAGTTAATTGATATGGGTATAGAGTTCCACACTGAAAACGACTTTTAAGAAACTTCCAGCACTGCAACAAAAAAGAAAGGGAAGATGGATGAGGAAAGGAGGAAAGAAGAAGGAAAGGAGGAATGGGAGGAAGGGAGGTGGGGGAGAGGGAAGAAGGAATGCGGGGGGAAGAGCAAGAAAAAAGGAAAATACCACTTAACAAATAGAATGGTTTGGTGTAATGACAAACAAAAATATCCGTAGTTATCTAAAAAGCCTATTAAAATACTTTTCCTTTTCCAACTGCATAACTGTGTGAAGTCAGATTTTCTTCATACATTTCAACCAAAACAACATATCAAAACAGATGAATTGCGGAAGCAAATATGAGAACCCAGCTGACTCCTATTAAACCAGACATTAAAAAGATTTGCAAAAATATAAAGCAATGCCAGTCTTCTGATTAAATTGGTTTCTGTTTTGAAAAAATATTACTAAAATGTTTAAAAATTTAACATGAAATGGGCTTCTTATTATTTTTAAGTGACTCAATAAAAATGTTAGTATGTGTGCTTTATTTTTTAATGTGAATCTCTAATACAATAAATATCAATAGTGATAACTCACATTAACCAGAGCTCTTTGAAGGTCTCAATACATTTTAAAAAGATGAAGATACCCTAAGAACAAAAGACTTAAAGACCATTGATGTAACGGACAACTATTTTTGAACATGTATTACATGCCAAACAGTAGGCACCTTATTCCCAAAGGTGGGACATAAAGAAGAAAGGAGAGAGTCCTGATCTTTCTGGTGCTCACACCTAGAGATGTAGAAATACCATACTGCAGCTGTAGATTTATTTGTCTTAGCACTCAACTGAGTATGCACAAATGAGGGTACACAAGGATGGCTCTGGGAACACCAAGCAGATGTGCCTCTTAACTCAGATGCTGTGTCATCATTTCTCTGAGACTTGCCCTGGCTCCCCAAGCTGAAGGCAAAAGAATGACAAGGAAGATAACAAGAAGAGGAATAGCTGGGTCAAGTGGAGCCTCTAGTTTTAGTTTTTCTGAGGAATCTCCACACTGATTTCCATAGTGGATGCAGCAGTCTGCATTCCCACCGACAACAGAGAAGGGTTCCTTTTTCCCTACATCCCCACCAGGACTTGTTATTGGTTAATTTCTTGATTACAGTCATTCATTCTGGGGTGATATGCAATCTCAGCATTGTCTTCATTTGCATCTCTCGAATGACCAGTGATGTTGAACATGTTTTCATGTATTTATTGGCCATTTCTACTTCTTCATTTGAGAAGTCTTTATTCATTTCAGATGCCCATTTTTGGCTTGGGAATAAGGAGAGGGGAGAGGAAAAGGAAGGAAAGGAAAAGAAAAAAAGCAGAAGCAAAGAAAAAAATGGAAACAAAGTTTTTGTAAATAAGGAGGGGAAGAGGAGTTGAGGGAAGGGAAGGGAAATAGAAAAAAGAGAAATTAAGATATCTTGGGTACAGGTACAAAGTGCTTATGTTGAATATGATCATTATGTATATTTAAAATTTACCAATAAACTTAATTAATTTAAAAAAAAGAATGACAAGGACTTGCTGTGAGAAACACGGCAGGAAAAGACAGCCTAGGCCAAGAAAAAGACACATTCACATAACCCAAGGCAAGACAGAGCTGCTGTTCTCATAGAAGAATACGGAGCTACTCAACATGCTGCTGTGTAGACTACACAAGGATTAACAAGTAGGAAGGTAAATGTCCTTTGAAAACATAGAAAATAGGTCTAGGGGTTATAGCCCAGTCGCAGAGCACTCGCCTCCCTGGGTTAGATCCCACGCACCACAAAAAAAAAAAGGAAAATAAATCAATGTTGCAAAATATTTCATTTTTTCCTGGTGACAGATGATAATAATTAGCTTCCCCTTGTCACAGGGGAAAACAACGCCAATGACTCAGCAGAGATGACCCATCGAAAGAGAATTGGTCCTGTGAAATCTCTGGCTCTTCAAACTAAATCCACACGATGCCTCACCTTGGAAAATCAATTTTCTTTCATGGAAAAAATAATTCTAAAACTTTTTTATTCAAGCCAACATATATATTATGGCCTAGAATGCAAAATCATGTGTTCTTTTGAGACAAACTTTAAGAAGTTTTCTGCTTGCCGCTGACTGCTTGGGCTCTGTGGGAGCATTTGTCATCCTCGGTGTTTTGGAGGAGAGGTTTGTCTGGCACAGTTCAAAAGTTAACCAATCATGTGTTCTCCACAAAAGACAATTAGGCCCTGTGAAGGGCCATCTCCTTAGAGAGTAGTTTTGTCTTCCTGTTCTGTAGCATTCTTCCATTCTGCTTTCCAGTTGAGTTTATGTTTGTTTGGGTTTCATTTTTGCTTTGTGTAGTGGGTAACTGCTGAACTGGTCCACAGTGGTCCTTTCCTCTTGGTATTCATACCTTCGTGTGGTCCCCTCACATTGACGATGAACAGTGCCTAGTGACTTGCTTCTAATGAACAATATGGCAAAAGGCTGGGCTGTCAGATCCAAGAATAGACTGCTGTGGCTTGAATGTTTATCCACTCCCCCAGTGTTCATCTGTTGAAATTTTGCAGCCAGCATGATGGTAGCAGGAAGAGGGAGAGGATGAGGTCATGAGGAAGGAGCCCTTATGAACGGGCTGGAGAGAGACCCCTGTCCCTTCCATCACGCAAAGACACAGCAAGAAGGTGCTAACTATGAACAAGAAAACAGGCCCTTCACTGGACATGGACCCTCCAGTGCTTGATCCTGTACTTTCCAGCCTCTGAACTGTAAGAAATAATTTTCTGTTATTTAGAAACCACATAGTTTATGGTATTTGTTAAAGCAACACAAAGGGACAAAGTTTAAAAAAAAAAAAACTCCCTTCTGTCTTACTACCTCTCTCTTTTGCTCTCTCCTTCCCTGTGATAAACTCCAAAACCACCCACTGAGCTGCCTCATAGAGAGTCTTGCATGACCAGAAACTGAGGGCAGCCTCTAGCCAAAGCTATGGGGAAACTGAGGCCCTCCGTGCTGTAGTCCACAAGGAGAGAAATCTTGCCAACAACCACGTGGACATGGCCTCCCCCAGCTGAGTCTTGAAATGACAACAGCCCAAATGACACTTTGACTACAGTGTCTAAGGGACCTTCAACCAGAGAGAGATCTTCAACTTCCTAACCCACAGAATGTGGGAGACTGAAAAAGAACAGTTGCAGTTTTTAATCACTACATTTTGACTTCATTTGTTATATACCTATAGATAATTAATACATTTTTGTTCTTATGTTACAAATTAATAAAGTCATCTCACCTTAATAAAAGAAGCTGATCAAAAAACTCAAAGTAGAAATTCGATTTTACCCAGCTATACTTCTCCTGGGTATCTTTCCAAAGAAGTTTAAAACATCATGCTACAGTGATGCACATTTATGCTTACAGCAGCACAACTCATAATAATTAAAACTTGGAAGTTGCCTATATGCCCACCAACAGATGAATGGATAAGAAAAATATGATATTTATATACAATGGAGTACTACTCATTCATACAGAAAGACAAATTTCAGTCATTTGTAGGAAAATGAGACCATAATGGTAAATGAAGTAAATCAGATACAGAAGGTTAACTGCCACATGGTTTCTCTTACATAAGAAACTCAAATAATTTGCAGAGCAAAATAAAAGATAGAAGATAAGAAACAAGAAGGTAGACATTGTGGAGATTGAAAGGAGGTAGAGGGAGATGGGAGGGAAAGAAGGGGAAGTAGAAAGGATTACTTCCATATTTGTTCCAATTCTTGAGGATGAATATAATTGTTATGTGTCACACATTCCAATAAAAAGTCATTATCAAAGAAAAAAAAAGGAAAGAAAGAAAAAGAGGCTGAGAGTGATCCTGAAGATGTGGCAAATTGGTATTGTGGAAATGCATTCTTCAGGAACAAATCTGCACACTTTGTTTCTCCAAGGTATACTGTGAAATCTAGTTTTTGACACGCTCTGTCCTATTACCTGTCACTTCTGTAATTACCCAAAGCCAAGGAGGCTGTGTGTTGAAGTGCCTCCATTCTAAGGGTTGAATTCTCTAATCTCTCATCTTTTACTTTCAGAAATTCAATTTGTATGTTGCATGTCAAAGCTGACAGGCTCCCTTATGGTGAGGAAGGCTCTAAGGCTTAGAACTCAAAAGAGAGTTTTATGTCTGTTTTTCCTATTCAACTTCATATCCTTTTGCTATTTATTTTTCCTGTCATTATCAGTTATCTAGAGTAAGGACTAACAAATAGCATTTGCCTTATAATTCCGCTTTTATGTTAGGGTTTTCAATTCTGGGCTGGACCTAGCCAATGGAAGGCAACCAGGATGGAGGCCCTGGGGGAGCAGACACTGAATTCAAAATGGGACAGTATTTGGGGTGGACACCCCTTTCAATCAGTAGCAATCCTAGAACTTCCCTGATGTCTCTGAGAATCAGACTCCAATGGGACCTGAAATATGCAAGGATTGGGAAAGGAAACATCTCTGAGAGAAAGGATGGAAAGAATCAAGAGACCAAGAGAACCACCAGACTGCTATTCAAGTCTGTCCCTACGTGGAGGAGAGCAAGAGGTAAAGTTAGGCAGAAGTGTCTGCGATGGTTAATCTTGACAGTCTACTTGACTGGCTTGAGAAACACCTAACCAATGAATAAAGAACACTTCTGGGTGTGACAGTGAAGGTGTTTCCAGAGAACAATTGACCTTGGGACATCAAACTGGGGGGAAATCTGCCTCGAATGTGGGCAGCATCACCAATAGGCTGAAAAAAATGGAAGAAGGAGAATGCTCAGTAGCACAAGCTCTTTCACTGTCCTTCCTGGTTGCCATGCAGTGAGGAGCTTTCCTCCACCACGCCTTCCACCATGGTGTTTCTGCCTCACCACAGGCCTAAAAGCAAAGGACCCAGCCAAACATGGACTAAAACCTAAAATCATTGCTTCTCAAACTCTTTAATGAAATTGAAAGGTAAGCAATATTCTCAAATTCACTCCTGGAAGCAAGTATTATCCTGATACCAAAGCCAGAGAGGAATCCAACAAAAAAAAGAGAACTACAGACCAATCTCTCTAATGAACATAGATGAAAAACTTCTCAATAAAATACTGACAAACAGAATGCAGCAAATCATCAAGAAGATTATACATCCTGACTAAGTAGGATTCATCCCAGGGCTTCAGGCATGGTTCAACATACACAAATCAATACATGTAATACACGTGTTAAGAACCAAAGACAAAAACCATATGATCATCACAATAGATGCATAAAAAACTTTTGACAAAGCCCAACATCCATTCATGAAAAAAACCCTATAGAAAATTGGAATAGATGGTCTTTATCTCAACTGATAAAAGCTGTGACAAACCAACAGCCAACATCATACAGACAAAAACTGAAAGTTTTCACTCTAAAATCAGGAACAAGACAAGAATGTCCAGTCTTATTCCATATAGTTCAGAAACTTTAGCTATAGCAATCAGACAAGAGAAAGAAATAAAAGGACTAACACAGGAAAGGAAGAAGTTAACATTTTTCATGGATGACATGATACTCTACCCAGAAAACTCCAAAAAACTCCACCAAAAGACTTC
>RJWT010000814.1:38959-57244 GCA_004365215.1 Cuniculus paca
ACATATCAAAGATTAAAACTAGATGTATATCATTCACCATGCACTAAACTAAAATCAAAATGGGCCAAAGATCTAAATATTAAAACAAACATTAAATCTATTGGAAGATAGAATAGGTAGAACTCTTGAAGACATTGGTGCAGGCAAAGACTTTATGAACCAAACCATGATCATAGAGGAGATATCACAAAGAATCAACAACTGGGATCTCATCTTATTAGAAAGCTTTTGAACACAAGAGAAACCACCAACAGAATGAAGAAACAACACAGAGTGTGGGAAAAAATATTTTCCAACTGTTCCTCAGACAAAGGACTACTTTCTAGAATATATAAAGAACAACAACAACAAAAAATCCCCCAAATTTAAAGATGAAATCCAAAAAAATGGGCATCTGAGATGAATACGCAACTCTCAGTGAAGAAGTACAAACAGTAAATAAATACATGAAAAAATGTTCAACATCACTGTCATTCAAGAGATGCAAATTAAAACAACACCGAGATTCCATCTCATCCCAGAAAGAATCGCTATAATCAAGAAATCAACTAATAACAAATCCTGGAGGGCTGATTGGAAAAAGGAACCCTTCTTCACTATTGGTGGGAGTGTAGGCCATTGCAACCACTATGGAAATAAGTGTGGAAACTCCTCAAAACACTAGGACTGAAGGTTCCATTTGACCCAGCTTTTCCCCTTCTTGGTATCTTCCCCAAAAAATTAAAAGCATCATACCACAGCAATATATGCAAACTGATGTTTATAGTGGCACAGTTTGTAATAGCCAAATCTTGGAAACAGCCCAAATGCTTATCAACTGGTGAATGGATAAAGAAAATGTTATTATTTTATGCAATGGAATACTATCCTGCCATAATGAAGGATAAACTCAAGACATTCCTAGGTAAATGAATGCACCTTGAGACTGTTCTATTAAGTGAAATAAACTGAACACACATGTATAAATACTGCATTATTTCTCTGATGTGAGAAACCAAAAGTACAAATAAGAACCAAAATGCGTAGTAGGTATTATAAAATAGGAAGAAAATGTTCAATGGGGAAGGGAACAGGGGAGTAGGGAGGTAAAAGGAAAGAAGTCTCCTGGACTAAGTTCTCACAAGAGCAAGATGTAATAAAAAGCCTGAGCCTGGCCTGGGTCTATCTATGGCTTCCTATTTAGAGATGTCTTGCTTCTCCCACCATGCACTGCCATTTGCTTTGGAGCCCTCACCAGAGCTAGTACTATACTATTTGGACATTAACCTCCAAAGGCTGTGAACTAAACAGACCTCTTTTCTCCAAAATTAGTCTACCTTGGGTATTTCATTACAGTAATACAAAACTGACTAATAAAATACTCGTGGCCAGCACAGAGGCAGGTGACAAAAACCTATGGCAATAGGAGAGGAGAGGTATTCTGAAGCGATAAGATCTGTTTATAAGTTAACAGCATAGTATTTTTTGTCTTTCTTTAAAGTATACCGTCTTTACATAGTCACTAAATAGCAGAACTGTGTTGTTTCATGATTTATAAGGCTCACTTTCTGTTAGTACATTTCTTATTCATGTATTCATCCATTTCTTCTTTTATTCACTGAACAATACTTTTGAGAGCTTAACTCTTCTGGTCACCAGAGAATAAATGGTAAATAAGACAGACACAGCAACATCTTGTTTTAGGGAAATGGACAATAAAAATGTACACCAAAAAATGAAGAAGAAAATATCTTAAGGGAATATCTGTCATATCTTAAGGAAAATGAAACAGGATGATGCCACAAAGAATGACTTGGATTGTGTAGGAGAAGAACTCTATTATGTTCAATCATGTTTCCCGCTGCTTCTGGTTCTTGTCTCTCAGACTCTCCTTTGGAACACTGAGGTGGAGCCACCTAGCCTGACTCAAATTGTTTTCTTTCTGGCATAAACTTTGCCTTAGACTATACCATGTGCCACCGCCTTCCCCTAACAATGTCATTGCTGGAGAGTCGTACTGCTAAGTTATTGTGCACTTCCCGTATCTTCCCCTATGCCCAAGGGAGATGATTGATCTTAGTGTTGAATGAACATTTCTTTTGGGTCAGGAACACCTCTCATGTGAATCAGACTATCATTATTTTTTCCCTTCAAAAAATAAAACCTCAAACGAACAAGGATCAACCAAGCCGTGTGAGAGTAAAGTCTACCAAAGCGTCCCTAACCAATTGCAGTGGTTGGCGTATTAATCACACAGCTAAATGAGAAGAAAGCATGAGGTAGCAAGAATGTTGGGTTACAGACTGTAAGACCTGTATTTGGCTCTAGAACTTCCATAACCAAATCTGCAATCTCAAGATTCTTTCCTCTCTAGTGGTTGGCAGTTAATAAGTCCAAAATAACAAATAAATAAAACAGGATTGTAAACTATCCTTTTCTGTATCAGCTAGAGATAGATAAGAGACTGTAACAAAGGGGCCCCAAGAGATTGTGCTTTGAAAGCCAGAAAGATTTTTCTTTGTTACTGGGGACAGAACCCAGGATCATCACACTGAATGACATCCCAACTCCATTTTTTTAAATTTATTTTTCAGACAGGATTTCACTAAGTTGCTAAGTTGCCCAGGTTGGGCTAGAACTTGCAGTCATGCTGCAGTGTGAATCACCTGGCTCAACAGAAAGGTTCGCATCTCTCTGATATAAGAGTGATAAGAAAGGGAGAGCTCTACTCTATGACGTTATCCTGACACCCAGATTCCTTCTATTTCCCTTCCCTAGCTCCTTTTATAGGGTGATGCTTTGTGCTGGTTCAGCAGTGCCACCTCCAAGATCCAGCCAGAGGGAAGAGGACAAAAGTGTGTGAAAAGAAACCAATTTCCTTTTCATGGAGTGGTGTGGGAGATTTTTCTTTTTTTTTTTTTTTGCAGCACCGGGGATCGAACTCATGACCTCGTGCTTGCCAGGCAGGCACTTAGGCCACTGAGCTAAATCCCCCACCCGGTGTGGGAGATTTACACTTCTACTTCCAGTGCATTAGCAAGAATCTGATCGCATTCAACACATCAAGCTCAAGAGAAGCCAGGAAATGTGACCTCCATCTTCCACATCTAATCCACATTAGCCAACTTCCCTGAGAACATCTAGGAAGCTGAGGGAATTCTCTTCCTAATAAAATGGAAAAGGACAGAGCAGACACACTTGGACATGCAGCAGTCTTTACCATGCCTGTAATAAGATGTCAAACTCAAGTCCATGGTTCTATTAAGAAGTGAATTTTATTGGCATGCTACCTTTTCATCTTATTGTGCTTTTTTTATGCTAAAGATTTTTCATTGACTTCAACTTTAAATTCAGTATTGGCCTAAACCTAGTTATTTCACGCATGTGTTTCAATATGGACTCTGACTGCAGAGGAGTTTAAAAATTTTACGAGAACTTTTTAACGGAGGACTTTCTCTTTGACTACAGTCTTAAAATTGAATTTTAGTCTTCTGCATCATTCTCATGACTCCACCGAATCAGGTCTTACCATGGGATCCCCAGGGCCTTGTTCGTTCCACTGGGCACAGATGGAGACTTTGCACAGATAAATTGGTTTGCCCAAATTAATGCTAAATAAGTTAATGGTGTACTTCACAAAGGGAGTTTTCATGGCAGCAAAAATAGAGCAAAATTGTAGGAAATTGGGTTGCCACATGGCACCTATAGCATAAGCGTGCCAAACTTAGAACTGAGGATGCGGGAGTCGATGCCATGTTCTCATTTGAGGGGTAATCTAGTTTCAGCCAAACATCGTCCTGCCCATTAAATTAATGTTGCTAAATTGAATCACACTGGTTTTATTGTTCTGTCTGAATTTAACTTGAATTGAATTTAACTTGTTTTGGATTTTATACACAGATCACAGTCATAAGGATAAGTCTGAAAGTAGCATTATAATCAAACAATGGATGTAAACACTAGCAGGAAAGTTGAAATTGTTTTTCTTCCCTTTCTAAGAGGCCCATATGTTATTAAAGCTTAAGGAGCAAGGTCACTGTGAATATTTCTAGTCTTGTGAACATGTGACTCTTCCTTACAGTGATCCCCCTTACACTATGACTAGCAGATCCTAAGTCGTCCCGGTCGCACTGGCTTTGATCTTGCCCTAACTCTTACTCCACCCCACGCCTGCACAGTTACCGCCAAGTTCAGAATTTACATGGACTTCTTTAATATTTTCAGAATTTCATGCACTAAAGGAATTGTGTTTGAGAGAGTGGGTGGGTTACTCTCTGATTGCTTCTAGTTCTTGCTTGGAGGTTGATTTCTGTTGCATGGGAAGATTCAGAAGTATAAGATTCCTTTCTTTGCCTCCTGCCTAATCTGTGACTGCAGTTTCGAGGGTAACTACGTGACAGGGTAATAAACATGCCACCCTACCCTGAGGCAATAGTGTAGAAAATGACATATATAGGGGCTGAGTAGCAGTGTATACATCAGTCTATCTGGCGCTTGGAGATCCTGTGGGATGAAAGGTGTTATATAACTGTAAGTTATAGAGACGCTTAATCAACTATTCTCCCACTGACTTGTGTTCTGCTTGTGATTTACCGGCACCTCTGTTTACCTACAGGATAACGGTCCTGGTGGACCAGAGTGTAAGGAAATAAATGACTTGGTAGGTGATTAATTGTCCTAGTGCAGCACAGGGTCCTGTACCAAGATCATTATTTCTATTGTATGACAAGAAAGAAAGAAGGAATAGTGAAGCCATGTGCATAAATAACAAGAGAAGATCTCCTCACTGTGCAGAAAATAGCCACCGTCCAGTGCTTTTCAGACTACCTGGAGGAACCTAGACCATAGTCAGAGATCTCGTCTCTCTCCAGAGCTTTCAGAGCCGACCTTCAATAATCCATGTGGCAGGAGCGCCAGGCAGTTTGGGGGACAGTTCCCATCCCATTCACTGCCAAACACAAAGCAACTCTGCCCAGGCAGTTTGGGGGACAGCTCCCATCCCATTCACTGCCAAACACAAAGCAACTCTGCCCTTTCTGGAGCCTAACAATACAAGCTCCCTCTTGGGAGACAGCTCTGGGTCCCAAGAAAAAGAAGCAGCAGGGAAGAGCATAAAGTTGGATTGAATACAAACTATGAAAAGGAAAGAGAAATATGAAGGAAAGTTCAGGACACAAGGGCATCGACTCTTGGCATTTTATTTAATTAACTAAATCATTTATCCCAGTTGTTCTCAATCCCGCTACATATTAGAAACACTTCTGTTGGGAGACTTTAAATATAATACCAGTGCCCAGGTCTCATCCCACACCAATTAAATCAGAAGCTCTGGGAAAGAGGTCAGCGCCTTTTTAAATCACTGACAAAATGGAAACTGAATTCCTGCGCCTTGGAGGTAGCTCTTCGGGAGACTTGAGACATTGATTTCACTAGGGAATCCCTCATCAGTGTAAAGAGAACTGCAGGAAAGAACAAAGCATAAGCTGCTGGTGGATGGTTCCAGCTCCAACATTACAGCTTCCAATGGGGGAAATAAATCACTGAAGAAGGACTGGGCCTGATTTTAACCAGCCTGGGCTTTAATAGCCCATCAGCTTTGGTTTAAATGCTTTTTGATAGCACTGAGTATTTGACCTTAAGCAAAGCATTTGGATTCAACCTTGACATTTACCATAATTAAACAAAGAAGATTTTGCTCATTAAATATTATTTTTGTTTCTTGGACCATGAACTGAATTGTCAATGAGATTCCATTTCAGGCAATGCAGTGGCATGACCCTCAGTTCCTTACAGCTGTTAAGAGCTACAAGCCCCAATCTGCCCTCCTCTGAAGGGAGGGGCAGGCTAGCATTTCCCACAGGCTCCCTTTGCTCTGTCACCTACTGAGAAATGTCACAGAAGCTGGCATCCTGCAAAGGGAGGATGTGTGGAGTGCCACAGAGGTCGACAGCCCTACCGCAATTCTCATGGATCTGAACGTTAACTCCCTGGAGACCTCACTGACTGAGATGGAGGAGTGGCTCATTTTTGGCACTCTCTACCCTGTTCTTGGTTAAACCCTTAACTCCTTCTTCTTTGTCACAGTCAGCCTCTGGCACTAATTTTATAAAGTATTACATCAAATTTCTTTCATAATTGATTGGACCAGTGGTGAGCTATTCACCCAAGTTGAGTTGAACAAATTTCTCCCAGGAACTGGAAATGGAATCAAGAAAAAGACTGTATGACTTCATTTAGATGGTCAGAGTTGGGCACCAGATTCGAGCAGCCACATGAATCAAGAAGTAGAAAAAGCAAGCTTCCAGGGAATTAAAAAGACTGGAGCAGATGAGATCAGACACAAAGACCCACAGTGAGTGTAGCCTGTGTCCTGTTCTATGATCCTAGTTCTTTTCCAGGCTCTATTTCATTTCTGTTATTGGCTTCTAAATGAAACTCCTGTACAATAAATCCCCTCTTTAGCCATTGTTGGTTTCTTGATGTCTGACTTGAAGGCCTGTAATGCTTTCACTCTTTTGTTTTATTTGGTTTTATATTATTTTGGTCTTTTTTTTTAGTTTATTGTCTGTAAATGTATGAACAACCATTTCAAAGAAGGCAAGAGACACTAGAGTAACCATAGTTAATCTCCTGTTGTTATGTTTTGAAGACCTGTATTGCTTGCAGTGTTCTGTTCTGAAATGCTATATTGTGTTTGACTCTATTCTGTTTTGTTTTGTTTTTTGTTTTGTTTTGTTTTGTTCTATTCTATTCTCTTTAAAATAAAAATAAAAATATATAAATCCTCCCTTCAGTCAAAGTGAGTGTCTACTCATTTGCTTATTGCTTTATTAAGAGTTTATCTTTTTAGAGCAGTTTTGGGATCACAGCAAAATTGAAACGAAGGCACAGAAACTCTCCTTATATTCCCCGACACCACATATGTGAAGCCTGCCGCATTATCAGCATTCTCCTCCAGAGTGGTACACTTGCTACAATGGATACAGCGACATAGACTCTTCATTATCACCCAGAGACCAGAGTCTAGCATTCACTCTCACGGAATCAACCTTTCTATCGGTTTGGACAAGTGTCTAATGACATGCATCCACCATCACCGTATCATAGTGCTTTCACCACCCTAAGAATCCTCTGTGCTCTGCTTATGCAACTTTTCCTCCCCACTAACCCCTGGTAACTACTGATCTTTTTACTATTTCCATAATATTGCCTTTTTATACAGTCCGTAGCCTTTCCAGATTGGCTTTCATCACTTAGGCATATGCACTTAAATTGCCTCCGTCCTGAACTGGCTTTTGCTACTGATGAACATGACTAAGCATAGCAGGTGGGAAGCATTGCTCTCCTGCTCCCTTCGCCATCATTTACCTTCCCTCCTTTCTGAATGATTATCAGAGGCCAAATTGATGATGTAAAACCCAAGCCAGGATGTAATCTTGACCTCTTTGGAAACTTCACTTGCTGAGATGGGGTAGTGGATCCTTTGTGGCAGTATCCTTCCAGCTCACAATGAAACCTCATAAATCTCTGTAACAGCAAACTTTGTGTCTCTTTGTCTGGGCCATAGTGGTCATATATTTGGAACAGTATTTTAGGTATTTCTGTGAAGGGTTTTTTGAGAGGTTTCTTATTTGTTTGTTTGTTTGTTTGTTTTGGGGGGGATATGATAGATTTTGAGTAAAGCATATTACGCTCCGTAATGTGGGAGGGCCTTCTCCAATCAGATGAAGGCCTTAACAGAATAAGGACTAACCTCCTGTTTCCAAAGAGGAAGGAATTCTGTCACCAAAATGTCTTTAAACTGCAGCTCTTCCATGCAGTCTTTAGCCTTCCTATCTCCCCCCATCAGATTTTTGGATTTACCAAGTCTCTGCATCAGGTGAACAAATTCTTTAAAATAAATATTGACAGAAAGGCAGATAGAGATTTATATATAACTTAGGCATATTACACACATGCACACACACGCGCATGCACACACACATACACTGGTTCTGCTTCTCCGGAACAAATCAAGTGGAGAAGCCTGATAAAATACATCTCTCCTTATCCATAACAGGAGGCCTCTGTTGTCATTGTTGTTGTTATTCCTGTCTTGTGTTTATTTTTGATGTTTCAGTTTTGATAGTAACTGGCAATAAGGAGGTAGTGTGGCAAAATGGAATGAAGATTGGATCCAATTCAACTAATTAGTGTTGTAATTAATTGGGTGAGTCATTCCTGTCCTCTGAGATTTTCGCCAGGTTATAGAAGACTCCCAAGGTCACTCTTGGTTTCAGAATCCACAAAAGGTATCATAACATCATGCAAGGTGAGCCACCATCTGTTCTGTTGATCTTTACCAAGTCTTGGGACATATAGCTGTGTCCTTGTTTCCTGTGTTTCCCCTTATTAGAAATTTTTTCCCTTCTCTACAGGTCTTATGTCATTTCAGACCTAGAGAAGCGTCCAAAAGGTAGGGGACACAAGGGGGAGACTAGGGAGTGCTTCTGGAGGAGGGAGGAGCTGAGAAAGAGGGACAAGAGAGGAGGAGCAAGTGAGGCACAGGGTCCTGACTTCCCACCCCATCAAGATCAAAATTTCCAGGATGGGCTAGATATGAGCATGCACTAAGACACCATGAACTCTACAACAGCCATAGCTGGTACAGACTTAGAGAGCCACATGCCTGTGAGGAAATCTGTCTTTCCAGGGGATGCTGTGTGTACTATGTTAGTACCGTCAGGCAGCATAAGCAAAAGGTGCCCTATGCACAGGGCCTGGGATGGTCTCACACCAGTCCACCCCATATCTCTCTGGATTTCAGCAGAGAATGAAGGTCTAGGAAATTCCCAGAGGCCAGTTCCAGGGTTGGTGAAGACAGCAGAGAATTACAAAATGAGAAACTTGCCTGTGGAGACTCCCTGAGACACAAGGTGGGGAAAGACCATAGCAGAGGCCACAAGATCTGGCCAGATCTACGGGAATGATGGAGGACATAACCATATCTCAAAGAACCAACATTATCATCAAAATCTCAGATGGGCTGAATTCACATTCTATAGACTGAAAGAATATTTACCAGGTACTGCAGGCTTTTCCCTGACGCAACAAAGGCTATGAGACCAGAAGCTGGGTCCCAGGACTCTACAGAGACGAGAGGCTTTTCTTTTTTCTCTAGAGGACATCTAAGATTCTCCAATACTTCACTGAAGATGCCATTTTGCAGAGAAGTAGAGAATAATCTCTTGAAAAGAGAAAAACAAACCTGCTAGAACTTCAGCATAGATCCCCATAGGGGACAATTTCAAATGGGGAGAGATTGAATTGTCTTTCATTAGCATCTGTTTTGTTTATGTTTTTCCTCCTACTCTTATACTGGCTTCGGAGCAAAAAAAGAGATCAGTTATTAAACTAAAGGAAATTCCTTCCTGGTTATGCGTACCTGAGCTGTAGTGTGTAAAGTTTGATCCATCTGTGGCTGGGACAGAGATCACAAAGGAGAAGCCTTTCTTACTTCAATGCCTTCAAAAGAAACACGTTCTTCCCCACCCGGTGGGGAAAGAGAAAATCAGAATAATCCCAAGGACACCAGTTACTCTCAGCATGTAGCTCACTGTCCCTAAGGAGCCATCACTGTGATAACAAGGCAGACAGAAGTATGAGGATTGATTTTTAGAAAACGGGCATGAATCCTTCTCTCCTTCTAATGCTACAGCAGACTGCAGAAAGAAGCTGGGTGAGGCATCAGGGGTCCTAGATTTAGGTAAAAGAGCTAAATGGGGCAATGGTTTTTCCAAGCTATGATAGATCAGCTGAGCTGTGTTCCCTTGCTTCTGTTTTGGTTCATTTTCTTACCTGTTATACTACGTCTTAGTTACTTTCTAGATGCTAAAACACAATACCCAACACCCACAATTTAAAAGGTGGGGAGATCAGTTTTGGCTTATGTTTTACAAGTTTCAGTGCTTGTATAAAATGCTAGCTCTAGGCAGCAGTGGCATATTAGAGAGGCATGGCATTTAGGAATCAAAGAGAGTCAAGTAAGCAGGGAAGGGAGATATAACCTTTTCAGCCCCACCCTCAGTGACCTGCCTCTTCTGACCAGGTTTAACAGCAAGTCAGCAGTAATGTCCCTGTAATCCAGGCACCTTCCAAGGTTCCTGCCTATGACTGCACAAGGTTCTAGGAATTAGGGGGACACCTAGGTATAAACCATAACACCCTAGAACGTTCCAGGACCTGCTGTTTTCAGAAGAGAAGCCAGCCTTGCCAAGTCATTGAGAAGAAAGATGGGAACATAGCCAATAGAAACTCAAACTGTAGCTCTGCAGTGAATGCATGGCTTAAAATCTGCCTGTGCATGGACACCTCTAAGATGATAACTACATCTCTATCATCCTAGCTATTTTTGTTCTTGCTAGCTACTGCACAGATTCATGCAAGGATTGAATAACAGTTTCCATCACCAATTCTGTGAGTTTGGTTTCCGTATGGCCATCACACAGAGTGTGCTAGGCAGACATCCTGTGGCCTCCGCTATGGTCTTTCCCCAACTTTTGTCTCAGGGAGACCCTACGGCAGGCTTCTCATTTTTTAATTCTCAGTTACCTTCACCAACTCTGTAATTGGCGCCTGGGAATTTTCTAGATCTTCATTCTCCACTGAAACCCAGAGAGACCTGAGGTGGGCTGGTGTGAGGCCATCTCAGCTCTCTGCCCATGTATAGTTTAGCTCACCTTAATCTGCGATCATCTTATTCTACATCAACTTTTCATGCTCTTGGCCCCGTCACTAAGCCATGGCTTTTCAGACCTGACCTGTTATTTCTTTAAGAATTATTTGAAAGTGATATGTTAGTTCTAATATTATCTCTTATTATGCAGTGCTAAAAACCCATCTCTTAAAACCTACAGCTTTCTTCAACCACATCTCTATCATCCTATCTATTTCTGTTCTTGCTAGCTATTGCACAGACTCATGCAAGGATTGAGTAACAGTTCCCATAGCCAATTCTGTAACTTTGCCTTCCATATGCCTTCATTATTGTTCACCTACAAAGTGTCAAGCACAGGAGTCAGTATTTGAAGCAAGAAACATTCTTCATTCATTCTTACAACAGTCATGAGACAAGTATTATGACCCCCACTTTACAAAAGAGATGGAGGAAAAGAAAGATAAACAAATGTTCCCAAGGTTTCGAAGTGAGTAATTTGCAAATCCAGGAATCAAAATCCCAGGCCTATATTTATCCAAAGGCTGTGCTCATTCTACTGTAGTGTACTGCTTCCTTATGTCTGTTCTAACCTCGAAACTGCCTATGGCCACACACCAGTGCATTCTCTCTCTATGCTCCTGCTCCTACTTCCGCAAAATAAGAGCTTCCATATAACTTCTGATTTCCCTCTGTCCTTTGTGCAAAGAGCATGGTTTCTGGATTAAGTGCTAACTGAAAATATCTCATTCATCCACAGATACCTTTCATATCTTTTGTGCTGTTATCAATTGCAACAATAGCGAAAACGTGTCTATGCATATATATGTTCAATATGTACTTTTCTGAGTTGTCTGTGAAAAAGGTGAACTAGAGAGAATTGAACTATTTGAATGCTTATATTCCGGTTTATTTTATATCCCATTGCTGTCTCAGGAGAACCATCCAAATACCTACGATCATGTGAAAATGGCACAAACAGAATGTAAATGCAAAAGCAGCAAATGCTTTGCAGGATATTGTCAGCATTTTTAAAACAACTTAATTGCTGGATATTTTATAGTTAGCCTACAAAGATAGTGAAAGCCATTTCCACTGTGCATCCCAGGTTCTCATTTATAACGGTAGAATTTGTACCTTCACTTTTAGAACAATGCCTGGATTTGTCCTTCCTGAACTTTCCCCGCCTTGTCATTGATTATTTCCCTATCCCCTTCAAGTAGTTATTGCTAATTTCTTGAGGTATTCATTAATCATGCCTTTCCTCCCTCCACTTTATGAAACAATTGCATCACCCCATAAAAGAGGCAGGAACAGAAGGCAGAGTGTTTATCTGCTTCAGACCATCTAGCCCAAGAAAGAGAACCTAAATGCTGAAGAGTTTGAAAAACTTTAGCTACAAATTCTCCCATCTCTGAATGTGGGGTTGTCATTGCTTCCATCAAGGAGCCTGTTTCTCTGCTCTTTATTAAATCAGTGTTTCCCTTCTGACTTGCCTTGACCAATAGGAAGCAATGGAATGACGTCATGCAATTTCCGTGCCGAGATTGAATCTAGAGACCTTCACATTCTCCTTTCAGAGCCTCCTCCCTCAGTGAGGAAGCCCAAACTAGCTACACCAGCAGAAAGGCCATGTAGATAGAAACCACAGTGCCCCAGCTAAAACCTTGCTGAAACCACCAGACCTGTGAATGCTGTCATGCAAGATCAGCCAGCACCCACCAATATTGCCACTGACCACAGACGCATCAGTGAACCCAATTAACACTCTGTGGGATCAAAATGAACAACCAAATCTGAGTACAACTTACAAAACCTTGAGCAAATAAATGAGTGCATGAAAAGAGCACATTCAATAAGTCATTCAACCTTACCAACCAGATAAGTCTTTGTGGTATATGGGTAGACAGAAAGAATGGCTCTCCTATGGTTCTCCTTGAAATGTGAGGAATGGAGTATCTCCATATCTAAGAGTTATACATTCTGCTGTTACTATGTATTCTAGAGCCCTCCATAAACTTAAAGAAGGCACTGAAAACACTGCTTGTTAGTCAAGGATCTAATGCAAAGTGGTTCTTGTTTCCTATCCCTACTGTAGCAAATTGCCACAAACAGTGGTTTAAAATGAAACAAATTGATTATCTTATACTTACAGAGGTCAGCAGTACAAAACACTGAGATCTAGATGCTGAGGTGCCAACAGGGCCACAGCTCTTGCAAATACTCTAGGGGCAAATTGTTTTCCAGCTGCTATAGGTCCCACATGTTCCTTGGCATATGATGAGTCTTCCTTAGTCACTCTGAATTTTCAGTCTTACTCTTCTGCATTTAAAGACCCTATGATTGCCCAGGGTAGCTGGATAACCCAGGCTATTCTTCCTCTTTTCAAATCAGCTAATTAACAACCTTAAATTCATTTGCAAATCTGAATTTCTCTTTGCTTCATAACATGAGCTACTCACAGGCTCCAAGGATCAGGACATGGGCATCTTTGGGGGAGCAGAGGTATCATTCTGTCTGCCACAAACAGCAATCTTAGAAACAAGGTCATCACAGTATTCAGTAAAGATCAACACTCAGTTTGTTACTTGCACCTCTCCTAATAATTTTTAAGTGTCCTAAAAGTAGAGATACTAAGAAGTCATTTTTTATGGTATGTTTTGGAGTCAAACATGTAGGACAGAAATGCAACCTTGTTGAAAATAAAATATATTTTATCTCTTGCTTCACTCTAATAGTCCTGTGAAGGCCAGGTTGACAGACTGCCTGACTTCCCTCTCAATCATGTTGCCAATAACAACATTGAAATGGTGCTTGGGGCCTTCAGACTGGACCTGTCGGCAATGTGGCCCTCACCAAGCAAGAAGCAATCTATCTCAGACTATCAGATGCTACAAGATTTCTCATGGCAATGGTGGGGAGAGCTCTTGACTTCCCCTGCTCCCATCACTGTCCTGAGTGCTGGGGAAGAAGTAATTCCTTTCCAGGAACAAGAAAATAAGATGGATGCATTCAAGAATATAGAACATTTCCTGCCTGCTTGGCTATTTTCTTCTTGTACTTGAATGCTAAAAAGGTGACTCAAAAGACAACAATTTGTACCACAAATGTTCATGACCTCACCATATCCATTGGGTGGCACAAGACATGAAGGGCCACACTTATTACTGATGGACACCAGCCACCTCAAGACCCTTTAAACAGAGGAAGTGAGAGTGAAGAGTACCAAGTTGGACCTCATGTGTGCAAATGGAAGAACACAAGTCAAATATGCTAACACTGTTTCTGAATGTTTATGGTGTTGGAGGACAATTGAGGACAAACACAAAAGAGACAGGAAGCAGATTTGAGAGGAGGTGACTTTTTATTTATACCAAACACAATCATTTGACAAAGGACTATGAAAAAGAAGTCAAAGCCAAGGCAGGGTACCAGAGACACCGTAGTGATTAAGGTATGAATTTCAAGATCAGAGAGAGGAGAGAGTGTGAGAACTAAGCTCTACTTCTGTCTCTTGCTGGACACAAGTGAGATCTTGAGTAAGCACGTTAGCTTGCTTCACCATCTGTAAAATGGAGACACTAATAAATACCTGTTCACAGCATCCTATAGCAGGCAGATTGTACCTTGATTGTGCTCGTTAAATCCCAACTCTCGCATGGCCTTATTAGTCCCTGTCTATATCGATGCTAGGCTTGTCCATCTCATTTGCTTTGACCAATGGGACAACATCAAATGAGACATTAGCAGAGGCTGATAAGTGCTGGTTCACTGGGGCTTGCTCTCTTGGTGCACTGCCACCATCATCTAAGAAACTCAAGATGTCTTGGTGGAGAGGCCCCACCAGGATACTGCAGGTGGCAGCCTCAGCTAATCACCAGATAGATTAAGATCCCCTGACAGTGACCATATTGGACCTTATACCCTAATTTAATGATTTATTTTTTAGAAAGAGTTTCAAGAACACATATCAATATGTGGAAAAGACTAAGAGCAAGAAGACCCATCTATCGGTAAATTGTTTTAGGTAAAGGATGATGAAAGATTATACCAGAGTGGGATGAAGAAAGATGGAGAGAATTCTGGGTGCCAAGATGAGGCTTAGTGGGAAGCAGAAGTGACAAAATTTGGAAACTACTTAAATGGGGACAGATGTTAAGGGGAAAGGAGCCCAGGTAACACTGAGATTCAGAACCCAGACAACTCTGTGAATACTGATACTCTTACCAGGATAGAAAACCCAACATAGAAAACAGGCTTGTGAGGAAAGCTTGATGAGTTTCCACGTAAGTTTTATAAAGGAGGTTGTCTAGATCAACCCAAGTTCTCTGAACCATTGCCCATTGTGATGTTCCCATTGGCAAATCTAAGGCAGAACCCAAATCCTTCCATCATCAGGCCTCTACTTGCTTCTCCAACTCCCTCCTTCCCTCTCCGTCTGTCACCCTCCCTTGTACTTATGCACACAAATCTTCCTTTTAACCTGGCATAGTTGTTTGTTTCTCAGGGCTCTGCTCTTGATGAGCCTTCTGATTGGAAAACCTCCGCCGCGATCTTTGTTTACATAGCTGCTCATTTTCTTCGTTGAGATCTCTGCTCACTGTCACTCCCCCATGGAGGACTTCCCTGGCTATCTTAGCTAAAATAATTGTTCCCACTCTGCAGTCATCTATTCAGTGACACCTAAGTCATCTGATGTGTGTTTGCTTGAATCCCCTCCTGCTACTACTGAGAGGAAACCCTTGACACAAGGACTCTGCCTACTGCTGCCCCTTTCCATGTACTGGACATTGCCTGGCACACAAGTAGCATTCAAGAAGTGTATATATTAACTGATTGGCGGGGATAGCAGGACTAGCTCTCAAACTAAGCAACCAACTATACCACAGGCACAGAGGGGTGTCCCAGGATTTAGGACTTCCAGTGATAACACCAGGAAAGTGTTAGGGATACCAGGAGAATTGGGCACCCTGACTCAAACCCAGATCCTAAACCTTTTGTCCAGTGCTTCTTCCTCTGTCCTGTCCCTGGCATTCTGGAATCTCATTGAAGTTAAGATTTTGTCCTTTACAGCAGTGCCTGACAAAAAAGAGGCAAGCAAAAATGCATGTTTGGTGAATGAAAAATGAATGGCCTAATTCCCAGAAGCAGAAGCCAAAGGGAATCTCCCCATATCAGCTTACTGGTTTGAACTATGCAACCTATGAGTCAAACTAGGCATCGCAATATCCTAAGTTTTGAGCTATAGTAAAGGCCCCAGGCAGTCGGCCGTCTGTGCTTTTTCTTTTCTCTGCTGGCTGCTGGGTCTCGGCTGTAAGCCAAAGGCCTCCACTGAAAGGTTCAGATGGGCTCACAAACCAAGGAAGGAGAAAACTCTGAGAGACAGAAAACTGGCTCAGATAACATTAGAAATGTTTTTCTCCTTGGGAATTTATTTTCCTTCTCTTTAGCATTTGGTAATAAACCCTGCAGTCCTGCACAAAAGGATGGTAAAGAGAGTAAAAGCACAGAGGGAGGTCAGGATGGTCTTATCTTAGCTGCAGTGAGGTGTGGTCACCGTGGGAGAAAAATGTACGTGTGCATGAAATGGGGAGGCAAACCTGGGAATTAACTGAGGAGGAGCAGGTTCTGAGCCAGGAGGCAAGGGGGAAATAACCCCTATATGGGCTACATGAAAACACACAAACAAGGTCTCCAATTCTCTGCAGCTAGAGAGAGGATGGCTTTAGAACCCTCCCCTAAATTGGATCCTAATAAGCCGAGCTTGGATACTAGTGCTGCTAATTAACACACGTGTATGACCTTAGGCAGATTCTTTAGCACTTCTAAACCTCAGTTTCTTTCTCTGTAAATTGAGATTGCTATGAGAATTGGAGTTTGACCCAAAGTACTTGTCACATGTAGGCACTGGTAAATGGTAGCATCACTACAATTAGATATTAGAAATTTATACCCAGAGAAAGCATCTTGGGCCAAGGATGGTATGGTCATTCTGCCCTGAATGATGAACAGCTATTAATCCAGCTGTGCTTTATGAGATGCCTCTGGCATCCTTGCAGATGGGATAATGAAGCTGGTGGCTGGGGATGCTCTTTACATAAATAGACCAAACTCTCCCTTACCCTCCAGTACTAATTCCTGACTTCTATTTAGATTTAATAGATTTGGGTTTAACAAGATAGTTATTATACTTGAGGAAAATACTGACTGGCCAGAAACACAATGTTTACTGCAAATTAAGAACAAGAGAGGGAGGTTGCCTGGGTTAGATCTCTGGTAGATCTTAAGCACAGCTTTTAATAATTAATTTGCCATTTTGATAATACACAATAACTGGCTAATAAGCCAAGAGTCCTGCATTTATTAAATGCTAACTTTGTGGCAAACAAACAAAACCTGAGTCAATAGTTGCTTCGCCAGTTATTAAAAGCTCCTGTCCCTGAGGATTTGTGTGGGAGGCAGACTACATGCACAGGGCAGTGGAACTAGGAGTAGGTAGCGGGGACTGAAGTGCACACAGAAGGCTATTCAAAGCCCAGGCCCTGCTCCAGTGGGAAGCATTACCACAGCAGTCTGGGGTTGGGCCAGAGAAACTACCTGGCCTCCCCACCCATGGATACCAATAACGTTTGCTTTTTTGTGTGAACTTTCTGGAAGTTTTTTATTACCCAAACGTGGAGGTAGAAAAGATATATGGAAAGTGATGAACCCAATGTTAGAATCTTTCACAGCAAGAATAATGGAGAATTGATCCAAGATAATGGAGAACTAAACAATATTGTCTGTGTTGCGGTAGCCTACACAGTACAAATGTTAACAGTATGGGTTTAGGAGAGGAAACAATTAGGATGGTATTGATTGTACATAATAGGAACCCCAACTTGGAACAGTGTACACATTAAGAAAATTAATTCTCATCCAGAAGGAAATTCATGAATATATAGGTTTCTCAGTTGGGATAGTACTCCGTTGCATATTAAACACACACACACACACACACACACACACACACACACAAATAACAGTGGTTTACATAAGATAGAGTTTTCTATTTCTCACACATAAAAGAAGCTCACACATAAATAGCCAAAAAGCTGGTATGGCTACTCCACAGTCATCAAGGACCTACAATTTCTGCACTGCCATCTTTAGTAGATGGCTTCCAACCCCAAGTTAGTTCATGCATATAGCTGTCATAGATCTAGGCATTATGTTCTTATTCCAAGAAGTAGGAAAGTAAAAAGAGGATAAGGCAAAGGACCACTTAATATTTCACTACCTAATCCAAAATGCACAATACATATTGGGAAAGTCAAAGGGGAGGAATTATCTAAAAAGGGAAGGAAATGACCACTCTTAATCTATTATCATGATTTGAAATTCAGATTGTATTCATAGTTATGATTAGTTTCACTTTATTCTGATTTGTTTGATTTTATTATACTTGATGGCATGGACAGCTATTTTAAAGATAACAAAATATATAATTGCAGCCATCGAGGATGTCTACTTATCTTGTTTAGAAATCCTGTATGGCTTTCATTGTTTGTTTTGATTGATTTTACTCTATTCTGTGTGGTTTGATTGTAATATGTCTGAAGGTGTAGGCAACT
>RJWT010000815.1:0-57156 GCA_004365215.1 Cuniculus paca
GGGCAGCAGATCTCTAAATTTCAAGCACGTGGAAATGGTTTGCAGTCCAACCTAGCTCATCAAACGAATAACAAGACCAACACTAGGAATGCATAGCCTAAATGCCTTGAGGACTCTTCTGACCATGTAAATCTCCCCAGCCCTGGATCATAATGCATCTCACTCTGAAAGCACTGTACTCACTTCTGCGTACTTCTTTACCTTTGCCTAAGACGCCTTTGCCTTTCACTGCTGCATCAAGCAATTCTTTTCTGTGACATACGTTTGTAAACCTACACTAACCCTATGGATAGGGCAAGTTGAAGTCCTTACCATCTCTTAGGAGACCTCTCAAGCCTGGTCCAGTGATGCTTATCCAACCTTTGGAAGTCCTGAAATTACTTTCTTCATGCAACAAGTTTATGATATGCCAAGTCAGGAATGAAATAATGCTTTTATCCTTGTGTGACCTGTTTGTGTATCTCACTTTTATTTTATTAACATAAATTTCTGTTTCTTAAACTTATATTTCTGAAACTTTTTTCAAATTCTTCCCTCCTCTGACAACTTTCCCTTGTCTTTTTGAGATTTTTGAAAAAATAAGTGCAGTTGGAAGCATTTATCAAGTTCTTTAAATCTTTGCCTTTATTACTCCATAGTGGATTTGTACATGTTTGGCATAAAGTAGAGCATTCATAAACATAAACACACCTCTTTCTTTCCTCAGTGTCATTTAACATGCTATGCTTTTGGTTCAGGTGGAAACCAAACCTCTGTATTTTCTTTGCAAGTCTATTCAGTCTTTGAGGGAAAGGACATGTGTGCATGGGTTTTGCCTTTGATTTCTCCATGAAGTTGTCACTAAACTTTTCTTGTGGCATATCCTCAGTATGTGTCTGTTATTGATTAAGTGTATAATATGAAATTGTGGAGGCTGGGGCTCTTCCATAGGAGAGAAACACGAGAGAATGGGATAAGGAACAGATCAACAGCTTATTATGCATGTAGCAGCAGCTCAGTCTGTAGGGGTGGTTTTTGGACAATCTCATTGAATTACCTGCACAACATGTCATGCTGGGTGATCAGAATTGCATGAGACATGCAGGAAGTAGTGGACTTGGGGTATCAATGCTTATAACATGAACAAAAAGGTCATCTGAGGTGGGAAGAATTCACAGGCATTGCTAAATATCTATTGAAGGAGTTTATGGAAATCTTGCACCAGGATTTCATGGGATAGCAGGAGGCTTATAATACAAGGCTTAGATGTCTTTTACACAAACAAGACATTGTCACATCTTGCTCACCAAGTCATGTAGCCAAAAGAGAGGCACTGTAGATGAAAGTAGCAGGAAAACTAAGAATAAAGTTTGTATTGAATAAACCGGAAATTTATTTTTAACATATGAGGGTCAGGAGCACCAGACAAGTTACAGAAATATGTATGTTTGTTGTATATTAAAGTAGCCAGACTCTGTGCTCTGTGGGTGGGCTGGGTGGAAGTGATGTTAAAGAAGGAGGCAGAGAGTCGGCCTCTGTGTCTGATGTTGGGTGTGTGGGCCGAGACGCTTTAAACATGAGAAATTTATGAGGTCTCAAGTCTGATAATGAAAGAAAGCAAATGGAGACATCTGAGCTGTCTGGGCCTGCACAAAATATCGCCTGGCATGAAGGAAGAGAAACTTGATTAAAATGTACTTTAAAAAACATACTGCAGATGTTATATGTTAAAGAAAAAAATCTATTCATTCAGGACTACCTAGAATATTCAGCAAATTAGATAAAAAGGGTGAAAGCATTCCACACAATCCCACTGTTCATATTTCCTCCTCATTCCTTCCAATCTACCTCATTTTCATCTGGCCTATTTTATATGCAAGCTCTACATGAGTGTGATCATATTCTATGCACAATTTTGCACCTTGCATCTTTCCCCTAATAATATATCATATGCATTTTTTATGTTACTAATTTTCCATAAGCACCATTTTAATGGCTGCATAACAGTCCATCATATGGATGTTATCATTTAATAATTTCTTTTATTATCTCTTTATTTTTATCATATCAAAAAAATGGGAAACTATGGTGTGATAAACATATTTCTGCAAATATATTTATGCATATTTATTTTCCCTGATGTCTTAGCTTATTTCATTTGGATAGATTTTTGAAAGTGGAATTGCTGGATCATAATAACCCTGTGTGAACATTTTTAAGACTCCCAATCCATTAATGCTAAATTGCTTTGCAAGGCTTTTGCATCAATTTACATTCCCTTGCAGAGAATGAGTGTTCTTAGAAAGATAAATACTAAGACATGAAAGAGAAGATGCCAGAGTCTCTAGGTAAGAATTAATGAAATGAGCTGCAGTGTATCACCTCAGACATGGAAAAAATAAAATTTTATCATGATGTACAATTACAGAATATTCCTGGCATATACTTGAATAATAAGTGGGTGCTCATTATCAAGTTACCACCTTTCCAAATTCGAAGACTGCTTCTGCAGAGCCTTCTCACATTCTTCCACTTGAAATGAGAAATTAGAATTCCTCACAGATATCCCATTGGGAACTTTGCCCTGAGTCCTTTTGTTTAAGTTAGTTTTGTTCATAGAAATTGCTCATCCCCAGGCTCACCACAGGTACTAGGACAATGTTTGCTGAATTTGATGTGTTCATGCAAAGGCCAGAAGCATAGAAGAAGAAAAGGAGCTGAAGGAAAGGTGAGTTGGGATCATTATGGGGGAGAACGAGAAGAAGTTAAGAATTCAGTTTGCTGTGCAAGCTTTGCTTTCTCTTTGGTCAGGATGGGAAAATTTAACTTGAAAATATTCTGCAGTGAATAACAAGGAAACAATAGAGACAACTGGAACAGCCACACTGCCGGAAATCTGAACTTGTCCCTCCACCATTTGGGGTTGTAACATCCAGCCATTCTTACTTCAAGAAATGTGTGATGTCTATGTACTGTGATAGGGTCCAGGGCAGGATCATAGACAGATTACACTCCCACAGGTGGTACTGAGGATAGGGAATTGGGAACCTGTATCCCAGCTGTTAATTATCCTAGGAAGAAGTCATACAGGGTAAGAAATAGTCAAATTAAGGAACCTGGCTTATTTCTGTAGTGCCAAGTCACTGTGACTTGTGTCCCAACCAGGTTGTATTTCCTTTTGGTATGATGGAATCTTTAGCATAATCTTTGCATGCATTGCTGTCACCTCTTTATGGCTCTCTCCAGATCTCAGAGAAAGAGCCTATTCTAACACAGGAAGAAAGAAAGCCTGAGTGTAGCAGACAGAAGACATGCATAAAGCTACCACCTCGTCACATCTAGAGACAATGGGGAATTTGAGGAGTCACTCAACAGGGGAGAGTGGGCAGAGGCTGGTGAAATGAAGAGATCGAGAAAAGGCAATGGATTTGCTCCTGAGATGCCACCTTGGAGATCCCTCGGAAAGAGCTCCTGGTGTTATTAGTCATGACCCACATAAGATGGAAGGAGTTGCTGCCACTGTAATTCATGTCACATGGCCAAGCCAAAGGAGCAAATGAGTTACCTTGTTCAGATTTTTCTTCTCCTACTGCTACAGGATTTTCGCCTATGCGGACTTAATGTTTTTTTCACAGTTACTTTATAGATTTGCTACATATTCATGCATTTTTCATGTAAAGAGAATTTATATATAATTTATGCCAGATGTAGGTATTAAATTCTGAGTTCAAAAAGGCAGAATCCAGACATCTACCATGAAAAGTTTAAAGAATACAAGAATCAAGAAGCTTCAAGAGGGAAAACATGACCCTTCATCCCTGCTCAAAAAAAAAAAAAGCATAAAATCTATAAAATTAATGAGCCAAGATGCTGGAGATAAAGAGGTATGAGAAATCTGACTATATTACAAAGCAAAGTGATAGCATTTTATTAAAAGGTTTATATGCTGATTTTATTTATTGATGGTATGATTATAGGTGATTGAGTCATTTTACAAACTATTGATTTGATACATACATTCACTGCTAATTAAACACGTTTAGAATTAAGGCCAGTCATCTGGGAAAAGAAACATAAAGGCCAATTTGGAAAATAAAAACTTTTTGAAATGGCAGAAAGTCCAGCATCTTTTAAGTGAGTGTGGGAAGAGGATGTGATCCATCCAGAAGCAAAACCTATTTCGTGAGGATGAGCAGGAAACCTGAAGGAATACCAAAACTGATAATATAGCATTAATAAAAATCTTATAAGCAGCATCTGTCCTATAGCTTATACCCTTGAAGAAAGTTGAAACACATAGTACAAAAATAGACTTTGCAAATTAAAGCATTATTAGAATGCAATAAAACGACATAAAATGTATAAAAAGTATAAAATGTATTTGTGAAGTTGCTGTCATTATTGATATAACTTAGACAAACTTATGACTTAGATGGATTGTTCTTCCTTTCAGAAGATACTTTAGTTCTGCATGTTCAAAAGTTTTCATCTCTGCTACATTCCAAATAAAAGACCTCTCTTTCTTGATTAACAGGGCTTTATATGTCCATGTCACTTGGCATTTAATTGCAATCTTTTTTTAGATAGTGTCTGTGTCTCTTCTGGAGGTCTGTCTTTATGTTCAGTGAGTGTTTAGCAAACCCAGGTCAAATGAAAGTAGGAAAAATTGTTATTTCAAAGCTTTTTTAATAAATTTCAGCTTCAATAATGCATGGGTTATGAAAGCTTCATTTACAAATTTACACTAAAGAAGAATTACCTTTGTCTCCTTCAGCTTCAACATTTGATAGCCCTGTGAATCAAGCTGAAAATAAATAGCCCCACTGGTGAGCCTTGATTGACATAGCCCATCTATTCTGGGCAAAGTTCTGTGCTCAGCATGGGGATGGCTGAATCAATAGAACACTAAAGCCTCAAACTCATCTTGGAGATGTTTGAATGCCCAAATGGAAATGTTGACCTTTTCTTGTTGGAAACTCAGTCCTCCATTTAATGAAGTTGCAGCTGCAAAGAAAAGTGCATGGTCAGCTGGAGCCAGAAAATAATTTTGTACTGATTGGATGTTGATAGTTCCTGACATCAAATCCCTTTCCCTGGTCCTGTTACTCCAGGCCCTTATTAGAGGATGTAACCTTGAATGGCTTGATCTCTTGCTCCTCTCTCAAGCAGAGTCAAGAGAAATGAGATTTGAGGAAGACCTGCTAAAGGACAAGTCACCCAGCCATTCTCTGTGGAACGCAGTTTGGATCAAACAAAACGTTGAATAGCTATAACCTGAGAAATTGCAGAGGAGATTTAAAAACAAAACAAACAAAACAGCAATTTAACAATTCTGGCTTCTTTCCACTTTCCAGGAAATGGAAAGGTGACATGTCCAAGGAACACAATGATCAAAGAATTGAATGTTGAAAGAGCCATTTTCATTGGTTTGAGGATGCAGTCCAGGGATTTTTCAGCAAAAGCCTTGATAGCTGAATGAAAAACATTTTTCCTTCATTTTTCCTATCCTGAAGGGCATGGTTCCTTGAAAAAGAGACACTCTTTGCTAAGTTCCTAACTGTGAAGATGCTATTCTAACCATGTCACTTGTAACTTGTTCTTCCACTTCCTGGGAACTGTGTCTAAGCACGAAGATAAGATATTTTCTTCTTGACTTGAGAGGACTCATAAATTCTATGGAAATGAGATCTAATTTGATATATAGAGTGCTGTTTTTTGTGTCTTCCTTTGTCTGGTGAGACCAGAAGCACCCAGCAATGAACTGAGGAATTTTTGAAAGGGCAAACTGGTATTCCTCATCCTCAGAAGGATTTAGAGGTGTATGCAGAAAGATTTCTCTGGAACATTATCAAGGTATCAAAGGTGCTAGTGATCAAGCAAATGACTTAAGTATACTACACAGACTTCAAAGGCCTAATTCCTTGACCTCCAAACCAGACTGGGAAATATCCCTCCCTCCTAGAGTGTAAGTGGGGATCAAATGTGGCACTATATGTAAAGTACCTGACACAGATCCCATTTATAGTAACTCAGTTAAAGTTACTTCTCTTCTTATAAACAAATTAGCTCTAACAGAAGCATCTCTGTGGCTAGAGCTCTGATTAAAATTTAAGTACACATATATCATGCTTCAAGGTGCCTATCTGAAATGTCTCAGGAAAGGGAAGTTTTAATAAGCATGCAAGCTTACAATGCCAAAATGCTGACATTCAAAAGCAGTAATATTTGAACTGAGGGAGAAGCAAAGTTGGCACCCCAATGAGATCACCCTTCATAATCAGCTTCGTTTCTTGCTTGTCCACAGGGCAAAGTATGCATGGAAGCTCAGCGTGGTACTGCTTGCTTTGTTTGCAGGTGGAGTCTAAATCCAATACTGGTCATTGATTTACTAGTACTCTGTTTGCTTAACGCCATTGTCAGGTGAAAAATCTTGTAGATTGTAGAGAGAAAAATCTTGGAATTTTTCTTAATAATTTTCAAAAGCAGACATTGGATTGACATGAAACTTGGCCCGAAGTGGGCACTCTCTTAAAATATGGTCCCAGAGGAACAAAGTCACCACTCTTTGCTTTGACCTCTAAGAAGTTACTGTATTATGAAATTTCAATGTGTTAAAAAAAGCCATATGTACTTAATATATCTATTGTCCACTAATTATTTATATATTTTATCTAATTATGAATAAAGTTTCAAAAGGAAATACCATGCAACAAAATTAAAATTTTTAATAAACTATATTTTGACATATGAATATCAAATAATACAAAGAATTAGAGGCTTGCTCTTATGGATATAAAAAGATATTATGAAGCAGCAGAGATTAACACAGCATGGTAGCAAATAAAATGAGACAGGTGGATCAATGAGACTGATGGGAAAACCTGTATGTGCCCATACTCATGCAATCTTATAGTATCATTCTGTAATTGGAGGGAAGGGACCACTGTATAAGTGATATTTGTAAAATTAGCTAATCTTTCAGGGAATGAAGAATTCAATAATTCCTTCATATCTACATACCCATAGAAGCCCCTAATGGATAGAGTTTATATATGTGTGTAATATTCTGAGTACAGAAAATTAAAACAGAATTAACACTTTATGAGATTTTTGGCAGAGAAAATACTTCAAAGTTTTGAAGTGATGGTTTTTAAAAATCTGACAGTTTTACTTCCCATAAAATGAAAACAGAAAACTTTCTCTACAGTAACATAAAACAAAAGCAATTTAAAAAGCAGACTGAAAAAATGCTTAAAATCAACATGAAAGTGATCATGTCTAAAAATGCAGAGTTATGCCCATTTATAATAAACATTATCTAATATTAATAAAGAAAATTTTTTCAAATAGGCAAAAATACATAGTAATCAGAAATGAGGAAATATATAAAATATTTTAGTTGCTACAGTTATTAAAGATAGAAAAAATGGAATGATTTGATGAATTAAATTTGTGGTGAACTGGCAAATTATGTACTGGAACAATAAAATTAGTAGAATTCTTTCGGAAAATAAAATATGAAGGGAGGAGCTAAAGGTGGCGGAACAGTAAGCAGCCGAGTAAACAGTCTCTCTGAGAGAAACAGTTCAGATACTGGAATACAACATCATGGAGAGGACAAGAAGGAAGGAAGTGGGTCCCCTGGACCAAGGAAGAATCTAAAATATGAATTGAAGCCCACAAAGAGAATAAAAAGAATTTAAATGAAGAAGAGGGTGGTGGCTGGCAGCGCCTCAGCCTGGAGCCGGATTCACCCTGCCAGAAGAGCTGCTGAGCCTGGAGATGCGTGGTCACAGTTACGGTCATGGTCGCAGCTGCGGTCGTCGACCCCAGAGGTCTCTGCAGAGAGGCGCAGGAGTGAAGGAGAGTGGCAGATGCAGAGATCTGCTCTGGCTGCTGGTGAGTGCTTGGAATTCCACCACCCCCCCACTGCCCCACGGGAGAGAGTGATCGGCTGGGCCTCATCTTGGAGTTGGGCAGGTTCCCCCCGGGGCCAAGACTGCTAACCACTTTTGGCGTCAGCACCAGGTTGTGGGAAGACCTGTGGAAGTTGCATGAACTGAAGCCAGAAAAACCAGTCATTTGGGAGCTCCAGGTTGTGGGCGGACCCGCAGAAGCTGATTGGTTGGAGATCAGCTCCCACACATGTTTCGGGCAATAGTGCAAAACAGCTTAGATTTGCAGGGCCTGACCAGGTCTGCTCCCATGCAAACCCCGGGTGGCTTGGTGCCCAGCTCAGTGCAGAGACACAGGCACCCAACATCAGATATACGTAGCCAGTACTGGCTAGAAAAGACAAACAGCCTAGCTTCGGAGAAGTTGTGGCCAGTTCTGGGGTGCCTGGGACCACACTACTCAGGGGTGGAAGAAATCAAGAATATGCCAAGACCAAGAGGGAGAGGGCAATTTCTGGTGTCCAACCCAAGCAGTGCAATTCCACAAGAGGAAAACATGGAGATCAAGAATTGCACACCTGAAATGTCTGAAGTGATGTCAACTGAAGAAACAATTTCAGGAAGCTATAAGAGAAATTAGAACAGAAATTCTATCCCAGGTAAAACAAGAAATGAAAACCATAATAAAAGAAATACTACGCATCTCTAAAGAAGACACAGATAAAAAAAGTAGAGGAGCATAGGAAAATGAGAGAAACCATGAATGAACAGTGTAAGAGAGATTTAGAATGTATGAAACAGATTCAAAGTGATCCAGAAAATAAAAATTCATTTGATAGCTGGCATGTTGACATGAAGGAAACTAAAGAAAGACTTTCAAAGCTTGAAGACAGGATTGCAGCCTATGATAGTGAAAGGAAAGATCTCTTAAAAACAACAAGGTCTCAGGAAGTAACAATTCAACAGCTGGTGGACAACTCAAAGATGCATAATTTAAGAATTAAAAATGTGAGTGAAGAAGCAGGTGTCAAGACAAATGACATCAGGACCTTATTTACAGATATAATTTATAAAAACTTTCCAAGCATAAAAAAAGAATGTGACATTCAAATAAGTGAGGCAAACAGAAGTCCAGCTAGCCATAACCAAAACAAATCTACACCCAGACATATAATAATCAAGATCCCAGAAATTCAACTCAAGAACAGAATATTAAAAGCTGTTAGAGAAAAGAAACAGATCACCTATAAAGGAAAACCCATCAGAATCACAGAAGACTTCTCAACACAAACCATCAAGTCAAGAAGAGGCTGGAGTGAGGTCATGCAAGTCCTAAAAGAAAACAACTTCCAACCCAGACTGATGTACCCTACAAAACTTTCCTTCAAAATTAATGGAGAAACAAGATACTTCCATGACAAAGAACAACTCAAGGAATTCATGACCACCAAACCAACCCTACAAAGATTACTAAAGGACATTTTAGAGAGAGAGAAAAAGGACCATGGTCTCAGGAACAATGTCAGAGGGGGACCATCAAGTGGGGTCAGTCAACTGAATGGAGAGGAAAAATAGGGAGCCAATGGCAGGAAAATAGGATGGCAGAGACAATACAGTGCAAGAGGGCATCAAGGCACTAATAGAAAGAAACAGAGGCATAGTGGATCAGGAGACAGGATCCATCAATATGCTCTATGCAAGAAACACATTTAGCTAGAAAGAGAATTCATAGTCTGAAAGTCAAAGGAGAAACAGCAATGCCCTATGTGACAGGGAGCCAGAAAAAAAATAGGGGTAGCCTGCCCATTAATTGCAGAATGGATAAGAAAGACATGGTATTTCATGGGGTGGAAACCTACTCAGCTATAAAGGAAGATAATCTCAAGGCTCTTGTAGGTAGATAGAGGCAACTGGTAATAGTGCTCATGGATGTAATGGATCAGAGTCACAAGGGTGAATTTTGTGTTGTCTCCATAGCATAACAACCTAAAGGTGTTAATGGAATCCAAAATGCACAATACATACTGGGAAAGTCAAAGGGGAGGAATTATCTAAAAAGGGAAAGAAATGACCACTATTAATCTATTATCTTGATTTGAAATTCAGATTGCATTCATTGTTCTGATTAGTTTCATTTTATTCTGATTTGATTGATTTTATTATACTTGATGGCATGGACAGCTATTTTAAAGATAACAAAATATATAATTGCAGCCATCGAGGATGTCCAATTATCTTGGTTAGACCCTATATGGCTTTCATTGTTTGTTTTGATTGATTTTACTCTATTCTGTGTGGTTTGATTGTAATATGTCTGAAGGTGTAGGCAACTATTCTGAAGATAACAAATATTATGGTAGCCAATGCTGTTTTGCTAATATCTTGAAATTCTATATTGCTTACATTGTTTTGCTTTGTTTGTTTTGTTTTGTTATGCTTTGTTTTGTTTCTACTGTTTTAGTTTGTTGTATTTTGTTTGATTTTACTTATCCCTGATGGTATGGGCAAGTATACTGCAGATAACAAGAGGCGTTATGGTAGCCTTACCGATTGCTTTTTACCCTGTTTAAAAGTCATGTACCACATTCATTGCCTTGTTTTGATTGACTTTACTCTGTTTTGTTTTGTTTGGTTGTATTCTTTTCAAAATAAAAAAATAAAATAAAATATGAAACATTATGAAGTATTCCAACATTAAAATATGTAAATTCTTTGAAACATGAATCAAAAATCTTATATCAAGGAACATATTGAATAGGTTAATGTTTAAAACCTCCAAATATCCTTTGGATAATAGTCTGAAATTTAAAAAGGAAAATAAAGAAGAGTTGGAAGTGAATATACAATACTGTCCAGTTTAGAGGTGTGTTTAGCTCCACGCTTTCAGAGTATGTGAGTGGAGTCAGCATCCTGGGGAAGCATTTAATTCTTCCCTTTTACCCTTTTTAAATATTTATTTATTTATTTATTTATTTATTTATTTATTTATTTTGAGGTAGGGGTTTGTTATGTAGTCCAGGCTGGCCTTGAACTCATTGTTTAACCAGACTGGACTCAAAATCACAATCTGATCCTCCTGCTTCAGCCTTTCCAGTGCTGGAGTTACAGATGTGCACCACCACACTTGTCTAGTAAAAGCCTTTCTAACATCTGCACTCAGATGTTCACTCCAGTTTTGGAAAAGAGCTGCAGTTTTAATGATAAAACAATGATTTTCAGATGAAGGCTTTTTAAAAATACCAATGCCTGGACAGATGCATCCATCAGTCAATTAAATCAGAATTTCTTGGGAGTGACATACCTGCTTCTGTAAATTTGAAAGTGGCCCAATTAATGTTAATCTAATGTGCATCCAAAATTGATATCTTTATATCAAAAAAGCACTTAAATGTGAGTGGGTTTCTTCTCATAGCTGTGGAACATAGGACCTGTCTTTCCTCTTGTTCCATTCCCTCCTTCCTCTCTCTTGTCCCGAACAAAACAGGTCACAAACCTAGACTAGCTTCCGCCTCAGTAACGCTAAGGAAAAGCATTTGTTTATTTACATAGTTGTGTATTTACAATCTTAAAATTAATATTTATCTATCAGTTTATGATTATGAAAATTTTCTTATAAAATTCACTCATGCTGAAGTCGATGCTTTAAACCAAAAAGAATGTAAATCTGAAATCAGTTGAAATAGCACAGCAGGAGGAGACCAAGTATAGAATTGTTGGAATTTGTTCTCAAATTTCCTTTTATGCATGATTTATAGGCATGCTTTATACAATTAAGACTATGCTATGTATGCAGTTTTAGTAATATGCTTTCCTCATTGGATTCTATATTTTTATTTGGCCTACATTAATTAAAAAAAAATCCCAAAAAGATGTTTGAATTGTTTTTAATTGCTCACTAGATATTTTCATTTTTAATTTTTCAGTTGTGTGAGAAGGGATAATGAAATTGCCTTGCTTATATATGGTGACATGTAAGTGAGAATAATAGTATTTAATCATATCTGCCCTCACAGAGGCTATAAGGGTAAACTGAGATAATGTATATAAAATTGTTAGCATAATCCATGGCATTTTGTAGTGGACAATGACATATCTATTTTACAATTACCTCTTTCCTTAAATAAAATATTTTCTAAATTTAAATTTATTTTTTAATTTTTATTTTATTGATATATTTTAGATATACACAATGATAATACTCATTGTATGGAATTTGTATATATGACGTATCTTGCTTCCTCTTTTTGTCTCATTCTCCTCCCCTCCCTTTTACCTTCTTCCTTTCCTTATTTACAAAGCTTTGTTTCCTTCTTTTCTTCTTTTCTTTTTTATTTGTTCCTCCTTTTTTTTCCCCTTCCCCCTCCTTTGTTCCCATTCACATTTGAACATTTTCTTCCCATTTCCCAATATCTAATATACATTTTGGTCCTTATTTACACTTTCAGTTTTTCACATCAAAGAAACAATGCAATATTTGAATATGTGTGTCCAATTTATTTCACTTAAGAGTGTTGTCTCAAGGTGCATTCATTTAGCTAGAAATGTCTCAAGCTTATCTTTCTTTATGGCAGAGTAGTACTCATTGAATTAAAAAAATCTTTATCTATTTATCAGTTGATATGCATTTCAGTGATTTCCAAGATTTAACTATTACAATCTGTGCTGCTATAAACATGGGTGTGCATATATAACTGTAATATGATGCTTTTAATTCTTTTGGTAAAATATCAAGAAGGGGAATAGCTACAATAGCTAAAAGATGTGGGTTTTTTTTATACAATGGAGTATTACACATAAAGACAGGTAAACTTGAGATATTTATAGCTGCATGGACACACCTTGAGACCATACTCTTATGTGAAATAAATCAGATACATATGAGTCGATATCACATTGTCTCTCTGGTCTGAGAAACTAAAACTGTAAATAAGGATGAAAGTGCATAATAGAAATTGTGAAATTGGAAGAAGCTGTTTAAAAGGAAAGGGGAAATAGGGAGGGTAGAGAGGGAAAGAAAGGAAGGGAAAGGAAAAAATGAGAAAAAAGCAAACAAAGCTTTGTAAATAAGGAGGAGAAGAGGGGTTGAAGGAAGAGAAGGGGAAAGGGAAAAAAAAGGAATCAAGATATATCATGTACAGGCACAAGTTCCCTATAATGAACATGATCATTATGCATATCTGAATTGTACCAATAAACTTAATGATAATAAATTATTTTGAGGTACTTAAAATCGTTAAAAATTATACACATGAAATGGGGCTCCATGTGGTGTTTCAATACATGTATACATTATGTGATGTTTAATGCAGGTTAAACATATCTATTTCCCCAAACACATTATTTCTTTATGATGAAAACATTCAAAATCATTTATTCTCCCTTTTTGAGACATAGGGTGCATTATTGTGATCCACAGTCACCCTCTTTAGCAGTAGCACCTCAGAACTTCTTGGTCCTATCTAATTGACTTAGTTTCCATTGTCCAACCTTTCTTCATCCTTCCCTTTAGTCTACAACCTCCGGTAACTTCGACTATACACTCAATTTCTATACCAAGTAACAAATATTCTTCTTTCTCTTATGTCAGTTGTCATGATTTTATTTCCATTACATAAAGAACACACACACATGTTTCAAATTCTAAAACACATTAAAAAGTATTAAAAGTCACTTATAATTTAACATCATTCAGAATAAAACATAATATACTTTTTTGTAGTGTACCTTTTTAGAATTTTCCTATGCAGGTATAGGAGTATATATATTTGCTATGCATGAGACAAATTATATAGAAAGTGATTTTTGAGCCAGATGTGGTGGCAAACTCCTGTAATCCCAGCAGTCAGGAGACTGAGGCAGGAGAATCTTTCAAGTTCAAGACCAGCCTGGGCTAAAAAGTGAGCCCAAGGCCAGCCCGAACTGCATAATGAGACCCTGTCTCAAAAAAAAAGTGATTTTTGTTCAATAATTAATATTAATATTTTTCTATGTAATAAATATAGATGGAGCTTTGCTATTATTGGTAAAGACTATATGTAAGCCATTTAAAAAATAAAAACCTGAAGTATTTTTAAGATTCTTAGTATCTGAAAGGATTCTGAGATAATTTTAAAAACTGCATATCTATGCATATTTAATCAATGACTTGTTTAGTATGAATCCTTACTAAAATGTGGGCATGGTTCATAGTTTTAAAATTTTTAAATGTGACGTTAGCATGGTTAAAGGATATAATTTTCTTCCTGTGCACTATAAGTCTTATTGATACCAGCACTGGTACTGTGTCCCTTATTCTTGCATAAATTCATTCACTTATTCATTCATATTTGCCAAACTGAGAGCCCAATCACATCTTGCATTAACATCCATGCATCTAAATATCAGAGAAGCTAAGGAAAAATTTATAGAATTTTTGGACATCGGCTTGTTTTCTTTCTTGTTCAGATTGTCTTTTGCTTTTATCAACCATAATACGTTGATTCTCAAAAAGCTTTATTCTCCCTTCTGTCTCAATCTTTGCGCTCATGATGACATTAAATACTGAAGACTCTCCATTGTACCTTTGGGAGGAGTGACCATTGTCCCAGAATACTGCAAGGCAGCAAAAAATTCCCACAACAGTCAAGGGTCTGACCCCTGGCTCTGGGCAGGAATCTCTGCTTCTGGTGAGCCAAGTTCCCTGGGGAAGGGAAGAGTTGTCTGACCGACTTCCTGTCTGGCAGCTGTGTGAGTTTTGACTCAAGTCCTTCAGAGCTGCTTTGGGATCAGGGCTCCTCCTTCCTTGCTTAGCAGGTTCCCACTTTTAAGGAGGAGCAGCTACAGTTCCCACTTCTAGGGAGGAGCAGCTACAGTGGGAGGATCAGGCTGCCTCCTGCTACAGAAAGACAAGGCGAGTTAGAGGAGCAGGAGGCTGGGGCTACAGGATCATCAAAGGCGAATAGGGTAGAACTTCACGCAGAAGGTTCAAATCAGACAGGGTAGAATGTCATCCCGATGGAAGGAAGGCTAGGCTGCCGCTTACCATGCTTCTCTTCTTCTCAGTGTATCATGTGTACTTTATATGCATCAGCATTTCGCCTTTGCAGCTGGTTGGTAAGAAGTGGGTGTACCACTTACAGACTAGGAAAAAGGTTCGATCTCAACTGTTTCTTCTGAACATGGTTCTGGTAATTTCTGGATTTGATTGCCCTATTTCCCCGGGTCCTGGAGGCCTCATTGGGAATTCATTAGTGTTTTTTTTAATTTATTTTAAAGTCAGATTCACATGTGTCATTAGTGCTTTCGACTTCAGTTTAAGTGTGAGAAGACACTTGCCTCCCTCTGACTTCATAGCTTGGGGTTGGGAACTGGGGGTCTTCTCAAGTCAAAAGCAGCTAGTTCACAGAATGGCTCGAGGACTGTGCTCTGTGTGGCTTTTGTGGCTTCTTTCACGCAACCTATCCAAACCAGCCTTCCCTATCTACTCTGGTGCCTAATGGTAGAGTAAAACACTATATAATCTTGTTTCTGTCACGCTGCATGTGGTCTTATGTGTTCTTGAGGTTTTCTTTCTGACTCTCCACCTTGGATAGGGAGCCGAGAACAATCGAGGTGCAGTTGGCATGGCCTTCTTTGCAAGCTAGACTACAAGTGATTCCTCGCTCCCCTTCACAGACTCGAAGGGAAGCTCATTCAGGCTGGATACCACTTAGTGAAAATTAGAAAAAAGCTATGCATTCCAAAGCAAGATCAAGGTACATTTAATTGTTTGCTTTAAATGCTGTGCTAATACAGTTAATTTTCTTAAAAATACTACTTAAAAATAAATATTTACTCTTCCATATCTTATTTGCCATATGTAACAGAGAACATACTAGGATTTTTGGTGGGGGGAGGAGTTTCTCTCTGCTATGACAATCACCCCATTATATTAAAGTCTTCATATCTCCCTGACTTTATCTTCTAAGAAACTGGGAACCTCTGGGGGACAGATATGTACTACACTGTTTTGAACATTGTAATTGCAATATCTCAGTCAGTTCTCAAGTTGTAAATAAATCATTGAATGGTGAATTAATGAATGAAAGTCATTCCTAAGGATTCCAGGCTTCTGACAATAAAGGATCAACAATGTCTGTCTTTAGCAAATGAGTAATTGCAGAATGACAAAAGATCAGAGAAGCTGACATGTAAGAGGGACTTTTAAGAAATTCTATGATCAGAAACTTTATAAATGTCCATGAATCATAGAGACTTTATAAAGTCACATGGTGCACTACAGCAATATATAGTTGACAAAATGTCATTAGTTCCCCTCAAAAGACTCCCCCTCACTTTGAGCACACTTATTCTACTGTTCTTGTCACTTTTTGAAGCAGTCCTGGGAGTCCTCTTTCAGGAGTATCTTTTCTATTCAGAACATTTACCTTTTGTGGTCATTATAATTTTAAGAAAGAGCCAGAAGTCACATGGGGCCAGAGTGGATGAACAGGAGGACAAGGACACACCATGTTGTTTTTATTAGATAGAAATTGCTGTAAACATTTGGATTCATTTATAGATCAATATCGATCTATATCAACATATACCTACACATATACAGATGCAGAACATGTGCTTAGATATGTCTCTGTGTGTGGTTTTTATAAAATTCAGTTTGCAAGGATTTTAAAGAATACTTACTGGATGCTGTATGCCCATCCCCATTACTTATGCTGTTAACCTCTGAGAAGCACACATTTTGGAGACCAGCTATGAGCATACCAGGACTGATATTAGGCAGACCTGCCAGAAACCTCTTGTGATAATTTCAAGTGAAAGTGATCAAGTCACTGAGGCCATGTGACAAGAAGGGCTGTGATGGGAGAGACATCGGAGAAGGTGCCATTCAGGAGACATTCCTGCTCCTCCTCTGAGAGTCAGCCATACCTGAGGTGGTTGGTGATAGCATTGTACCTGGTCTTAGGCACACACTTTAACTGAATATCCAAAGAAATTTCCTTAGTGACAAACTATAGAGAGTATTGTTTCTAGCCATTTAAAACTTAGGACCACAACTAATGAAGAAACCTTGCCATTTGAGGTGTCTTGGATCAAATAGAAGAGTCCTGACACCACGGAGCAGATCCAAAGGCCAGTGACACAATAGTCTTTCTTCTGATAAAGGAGATCATGCATTCCAGGACAGATCCTCAGAAACCTTTTGCCTCAGTTATCTGTAGGCTCTATGGTCTCCCTTTTCACACCAGTTGGTTGTCTCTTATTTGCCATCCAGTTCTGCAAAATGATCTTTTGCTTTCTTCATGGCCTCTGCTGTCCCCTACGCTGTCCGCAGAGGAAATTGTAGCCTGTGTTTCTGGACTGGTTTCTCAATGTTTCTGACCTTTACCTCATTCCTCTCAAGTAGGCGGGTCTCTCATTCCTTTGGCAGCCTTGGAGCCTCTTATCTCTCCCATCTGTGCAAAGGTGTTGGAATGTCTGAGGCAATCATTAATCAAGGGCCAGGGTGCTGACATCAGCTGTTTAGAAGTTCTCTGGTGCCTTGAGTGCTTCTGGAGGTCTAAGCAGACTGCGCTGGGCCGTTTATATCCACAGACCCATTCAAGAGCAGCGAACTGATTGATGGTAAATGGAGAATTAAACATTTATGGCTGGAAAGTCAGAAAAGCACAGGAAGAAAGGAGTTTTAAGTGCTGGGTTTACAGGGGGAGCTCTATTCTCATTGGCACTGTGGTTACTCTGAATGCCTGTTCACCTCATCACTATGGTCCTGTAAGCGAAATCACCCTCATGGACCATCCATTCTGGTGTTAACAAGTATTTTTAGGTCTTTGAGTTTCTTTCCCATTCAAACATTTGTAAAAGGCCTGTACTCACTTTCTGCTTGTTAAGCTTCGCCGAAATAATATTCTCTCCAGTTTCTTTCTTTCTTTCTTTCTTTCTTTCTTTCTTTCTGTACTGGGAATTGAACTCAGGACCTTGCACTTGCCATGCAGGCACTTATGTCACTGAGCTCTATCCCCAGGCCTCTAGTTTATCTCTTGAGAACTTCTCCCATTGTAACTCTCCACTGACGCGACGCTCTCAGAAATTGTTGAGAATCTACTATCTGACGTAGAGCAGACTTTACATGGGGCAGGGAGGATAAGTTAAAGGAGGATGATTCCCACATTGTTTTCCTGAATATATATCATGATTATTGAGAATCACTTTCTGAGCAGAGTTGGAACTGGGAGTGACAGTGTTCATCTCAACAGAAGCAAGAACTTTCCAACAAATTTTCTGTGTAGCAAATCACATTCACTGACTTGCAGGTTAATGAAGTACACTGTATCTGGATGTTTTAAAAGCAAATCTAAAAAATGGTGTTAATAATTAAGATGTATTGTGTACATATACCAACTTTCCATGATGATTGTAATCATTTTGTGCTGCAAACATGTAATAATAAAAATATAAATGTCTTAAAAAATTAAAGACAAACTGACTTTGAAATGTTGCCTGAAAATTTAAGTTGCTCCATTGTTCTAAATGGGGAGGTAAATTGCATACATCGTATAATGACTGGTTTCTTTTGAAGTGTGTGAAGACTTTACTGATAGAATAGTAGTGTTCTCAGCACATTGGTGGCGAATAAAGGCACACTTGGAATTCTCGGAGATGCCACCCCTGCCCCGACCTTCCTTCCCTTCTTTCTTTCTTTCTTTCTTTCTTTCTTTCTTTCTTTCTTTCTTTCTTTCTTTCTTTCTTTCTTTCTTTCCTCTGTTGTACTAGATCACCCTCCTACACATGTGACAGGACAACTATCATCCATACCTTACATCACAAAGGAAGGTATGGAAAGGGCCAGCTGGAGTACAGGGAAGTTCCTAGAGAGTCAGTTCGAATTTAGAGGTACAAGAGAGAACATAAGACTAAGTAAGAGACTTTGAGGTTCGTGAACATAAATCTTAATCCTTGTTTCACTTCCATACCTCTGACTCTATCACCTCATTTATAAAATGAAAGTAATTATACCAAATTTTTACCCTAAATCAGTACCAATGGGCATCACGAGATCCAGAAAAATACCAATTGACCACTGATATAGGGCAGGTAAGTACTGATTTATTTACATTTTTTTCAGTTTTTTTTATTAGTGCATAATAATTACATTCCTCACAGGGAATTGGCACATGTACACCACACATCTTAATTCATTTTTGAAATTCTTTTTTCTTGCCCTCCCTTCTCTACCCTCCATCTCTTGAACCCCTTCCCATTTGAACAAAATTTATCAACGTATTCTACTTTCTATCTTTTATTTTGCTTTTTATTGATATTTTAGGTTTCTCATATAAGAGAAACCACATAATATTTAAGCTTGTGTGGCTAATGTATTTCACCTGTGGTCTCAAGGTGTATCCATTTTCCTGCAAAAGAATCAAGTTTACTCTTCTTTATGGTAGTGTAGTACTCCATTGTGTATACTTTTCACATTTTCTTTATCCATTCATCTGTTGATGAATATATAGGCCATAACCAAAGTTTAACTTTTGTGAATTGTACTGCTACCAACATAGGTATGCATGTATCACTGTAATAGGTTGTCTTTAACTTTTTAAAGAATATAGGCAGAAGGATAATAGCTAGGTCAAATGGAATTTCTAGTTTTAGTTTTTTGGAACATCTGCATACTGATATCCACAGTGTTTCTACTAATTTATAATCCTTTTTGCCCTTCAGCCTCACCACCATTTGTTATTATTTGCTTTCTTGGTGACAGTCATTCTTTCTGGATTAAGACAGCATCTCAGTGTAATTCTAATTTGCATATCTCTGATGGCCAGCAGTGTGGAACAATTTTCCATGTATTAATTGGTCATTTGTTCATCTCTAGGAAGTGTCTATTGATTTCACTTGCTCATCTTTGGATTGGGTCTTTTATCCAAAAGGAATATAATTTTCATTTAGTTTTTTTTAAGTTCTTTATTTTATTATTTTATTTTCCAAGCTCTTTATATATTCTAGATATTGGTCCTCTGTCTGAGGAAGAGCTGGTAAAATATTTTTCCCATTCTCTAATCTGGGTTGCCTCCTCACTTTGGTTGTTCCCCTTGCTCTGCAGAAGTTTTTTAATTTGATTTGATCCTTCTGTTGAATCTTGGTACTATTTCTTGTGCCATTATTGTTCTGATCAGAAAGTTTTTGGCTACACCTATGTATTCAACAGTTTGCCTTAAAATTATTGTGATGGATACTGCCTGGGTCTTTCTATACCCTGAGATCAATGACAAGTTCTTGCAGCAGTTGAGGAGGAATGTCAACTTCACTGGCGTTGGAATCTGCTTGGGAGATTGATGGAGCACAGTTCTGGGTGTGTTGGGTAGATCATGAAGAAACGACCTTGGGATCTACATGTGGTCCTCATGTCTTTCTTTCTGGCATGTTCCCTGGCCGCGTTTCCCAGCCACCACAAAATAAACATTCTTCTCCATGATGTGCTGGCTTTGCACCTAGTTAACTATAGACTGAATTGCCTTAAAAGTGAGACAAATTAAACTTTTCCTCCTTTAAATTGTGGGTGTTAGGTATATTGTCCAGCAGTGGGAACACTAATACAGGTGTTAATCATATTTGTGTATAAACTCATAGTATAGTTGTTACATATGGGAAATAAATAAATAAATAATTCTTTCCTTGAGACAAAGTAGTTTATGCTGGTCATGAATTCACTATGTAGCCTAAACTGGCTTTGGGGCCTATCCTCCTGTCTTAGCCTCTTGAATGCTGGGATTATAGGCATGTACCATTTTATAAATAAATTCTAATCTCTGACTTGAGATCTTCTCAACAATGATAAGCTTTGGTGCCAGATATAGACAATATCAGGGTAGAAATACAAAGTTATAAAGTTCACCATTTAACACTAAAGTAGGGGATAATCTTCATCATTTTTTGAATCCACTTTTAAAGAGACAATTCCAGATACATGGAATGCTTTTCCACCAGCATATGTACATGATAAAAGAAACTAGAATGATTTATAAAATTTTCATAACAGTGCTAACAAGTCATTTTAAAATGCAATCAAATGTGAAGGCATTTCTTGATGATAATGAGTGTAAGTAAAGTGGGAAAAATGCATTTCTGTAACTCAGAATCTCTCCAGGATAAAGAGGTAACACTGTTCTCGGAAACTGCATCAGCTGCATTACCATGGGGTCCCCTGGAGACATACCCCTACTCACACAACGTGCATTACAAAGGGTCTATTCCATTCCGTTGTCAGATGGGCTGGTGGTTAGCCATTTCAGTGTTAGTGAAAATAACTCTTTAGGATGTGATCTCATATACAATGAGCCATTTATGTGGGGCTTTCCTCTACCTCAGCCCATCAAACCACACTCCTTAGGGACTTCTTATTGGGTTTTAATGTATTTTCAAAAGCAGAAGTTATCACAAGGCAAAAAAAAAAGTTTCCCTCCTTAGGTTGCCTTCTCTCATAATATATAGCCTTCCCCTTACTGCATATCAAGCTACTCAGGCACACAGGATCGCATTATATTAGTATTTGTTTTTCTTGAAGAATTCTAAGACAAATGATACATTCGTAAGAGACTACTTTTAAGTCTAGAAACTCAAAGATAGGTTTATGGTAACAGGAATAAACAGGAATTCGGCTTCTTTGCTTCTTTTTCTGGGACTTCCAATCAAAGAAACCAGGATTAAACTTTTCTGTTTGAGAATCACAAATGTACTGTTGTTCACATTGTACTAATGGAGACAGCTGGTGGACTTTGCAATCCTGTTTGGTTCTTATTGAATCTTAGCTCTGTCTCCAAATCTAACAACACCTGTACATATGTTCAATTAATAGTGTTGTTATCACAGTGGTCATGTCACTGTGACATGGTTATGAGCCTCAGTCATCCTGTACTGCACTTGACATATTTATTTCCATCTCATGGGATGATTCTGTCTACTTAGTTTCCATTTATTTGTTGTTATACTGCAGCTGAGATCTTTGAATTCATGTTTCATATTGCAGTGCAAAAGATGTCCTTTGTCATTTGCTCCTTGCCTACCTTCCCACTCTCAATCATGGCTTTCCTTCTACTGTTTTGTACACCACCATAGAGAACTATCTGTAGGTATGATGATGGTGGGTCATGTGTTTAGCTTCTCTAAACCTCTCTATTTGAAAGATGGCAGTGATCATGTACTCACCTAAAGGTTGTTGAAAGACCAGGTGATTTAACACATGAACTTTTAAGATCTACTTACGGTAAAGGGAGACAGATTGGACAGAAGAGAGATCAAGAAAGCAGATGCTGTGAGAGAAACAATGATGGTCCAGACCAAGTGGTGGCAACAATGAACACACCTAGTATATATTGGCAGTTTACTGTATGTCATGTATGGGACTGAACTTTTAGCTGATGGACACCTTCCATCTTTGAAAGAACTTTGAGTTATTGATACTCTCACTTTACAAATGTGGAGAATATGGCATGGTTCAGATAGACTAAAAAATTTCTTCTGATTGGTGTGGTCAGGATTTCTTTAAGATTTATATGCATCAATCCATTTTTGAAACAGAAAAGGAATAGAAAAATAACAATTTTTATTGTGTTAGAAATATGCTTTCAAACATTTTGTCTACATTGCTTCTAGATAACAAAACCACAGTCATATTTAAAGTTTGATGTAAATAGAAATATTATGATGTAATGAGATAACTTAAAGACAGATAAAATATTTCAGTCATGAAGTGAAGTACCATGCAGCCATTGAAAACTGATGACAAAAAGCCTATTTTGGCATTGAAAGATGCATTCTTATGATGTTTATTGGTACAGGCAGGTTGGAGGTAGCACCCGTAGTAATATCTCATCTTTCTGAATGAACATATATTACCTCCATAACCAGAAGAGACAGTTGTGGTATCTAAATTTTGAAAGTCAAAATAAAGTCTTTTCCACACATTTGACAAAACAAAATAAAACATACTATTGTATTAACAATCTAATAACTGTCTCTGCTGCTAATCTACAAGATCCAGGAAAGTATTGGTCACATCTTCCTATCACTTTGTTCCCGGCACCTAGCACTGGAACTAGCACAGAATGCATTGCAAATAAAAACGTTTCTTTGTGTTCATACTGAATGTGTGTTCATAGAGGAAATATAAAACATGTTTTAGGAATTTTATCATCTAGAATAACTTGTCCTCAAGTTTCCCAGTTGTAAAGATCCAGAGAAACAATTTTTTGTCATTGTTCTCTAATCTGCAGTCTGTGGGAAAGACTCTGCTCATTTGATTCTTTTAAGTGCTTTTTAAAATAAAGGAAAGAAATCATCCAATTCCTGTCTACCCTCCTATCACTGCAGAGAATAAACTTTGCTGCAAATCTGCCAATGCCTATCTCAGAGCTAATTTTCCATCTTTCAAGGAAGGTAGAGGGCCATGCTATTGTCCCTTTGCTTTTCAACTTAGAAGGAAAGAGTGCCTAGATCCCCCAGTCACCAACCATCAGGGCCTCTGGCCCTGTCACCTCAACTGAATCATGGTTTCTTAATCATTCATTCTAACCCAGTTTCCCTTCACTTGCAAAGGAGATGAGAATGTGCTTTGTTTATAACAGTCCCTGGGCTGTTTTACTCTCTGATTAACAAAGGAAAAAGATACCCTGCAAAGGGATGTACAAGAATAAGATCAAAATTCTGGAAGGATATTTTTGTTCAATGAAGCCAAAGGCAGTACAAAAACAGCAAAGAAGGAATCTTAGTCCAGAAGCACAGAAAGAGATAATATCTTATTAATAAATTGTTAGTGAAACCACACATGCAGGCACACATGTACACACACACACACACAGACCATCAAATGATGAGAATGAAAAGGTTTTGTGAAAAAGTGCATGTGAGTTAAAACATGAGAAATAATTTAATACAGAAATTGCAGAACTTGAAACAAGCATCAGAGAAAGTATTTATTTGATGCTATCAGGAACAGATGCAATCACCTGAAGGATTCAGAATAAACAAGAGGAAACAAAGACATACAAATTATTTCTGGCAAGTACGTTATAGCAGATATGCCCTTCTTCCCCAAATTCATATTGGGTATGTCAGGCTCCCTGAAGCAGAGAATTAAATATTGATGTTCATCTTTCGTATCCCTATTCATCCTTCTTTAGATTGCATAGGGGAAAAAAAAGAGTCTATTAGAAAATCCAAGTGGAATCCTTCTAAGATACATTTTCACTCCCCTTCATCTTTTCAAGTCACCATCTTTAAGACTTACCATCTTTCCTGCTCTTGAGTTTGAAGTTTTGCAGGAATGGTGCATACTCTAGTACTCTAGGTTTGCCTTGAATGCCTTTGTGTTCAACTTTGCTAAGCTAGCAGATGCCAGTTTAGGGACATTCAGTAGGAATGCAAACAGCCATTAGGATTTTTATTGATCAAATGGAACATGTTTAAACAATCCTCTATAGATTTACAAATTAGAGAACCTCCACTTTAGAATTTCATTCCAGGAGCATTTCCTTCTCTTTAATTGCCCGCTTGCTCCGCATTTTCCATCAGTGTTGAAACTCTGCAGCTGCTTTTCCCCGGTGTTTGTCTCTTTTAGTGTAAACCATTAACTTGCCATTTCAATCTTCTAAAAAATGCTTATGATTGACAAAACTTTATGAAATAGTGGCAAATTGGAAGAAAATTAGTGCCAAGAACAAGGAATAGCTAAGCGGTATTCAGAGAGAAATTTGTCATTGTGGGCTAACAGTGTAATTGGCTGGTTAACTATATTATAAACAGGTTGTGCTTTCTATACCCACCCCTCTCATTTTTTCTTTCTTTTTCTGTCTTAATTTCCACAAAAATTAAAGTTGTGCAATTTCTTGTTATTGGCTTTCAAACGGTTTCCATTTGAGACACTTTTGCTTGGATCATATGGCAATTAATGCCAAGAATATTGAAGATACCATACGATAATAAGGTTTTAAAGATAAAACAGGAAAACATCTTCATCTTACTGGTTTGTTACTAGTGATTCACTTGCTCTCTTAATCAGTTCCCCTTTCTCTTTGAGTAGTAAGGCACTATTTTAAAGTAGCCAGAGGGAAACCTAAGTAAGCTGTACATTTTTCTACTCCAATATTTATTTATTTTAATTAAGTATAATTTACATATAACAAATGCATTTTAATGTTGAATTGAATGACTTCTGACAAATGTATTTCTACTGTAACTGTGATCCAAATTGAGAGAAATCAGATTTAAAAATGGACTTTGAAGTATTTTGTTTATAGGTTTTCTTAGATTGCCATTCCTGTTCACATAAACATACTCATATAATTCATTGTAAAGAAGCTGTGATTCCAAATCCAAACTCAACTTGAGCCCGAAGACTATGTATTTATTTGTGTGTGTGTGTGTGTGTGTGTGTGTGTATGTTTTATTGTTAGTATGTATTTGTGATACATAATCCTTGTATTCATCTTAGGGAATTGGTACATATACATATCACATCTTGATCATTTTTACTTCCCCTTCACTACCCCCTCCTTTTCCCTCTTCCTCACATTGCCTTCACATCTCCACACACTCTATCTCATTGTTTTCCACCATCTCTCTTTTATTTTGCTCTTTAAATCATTTGTACAAAAGAAAGCATGCAATGTTTACCTTGTATTGATTTACTTCACTTAGCATTGTAGTCTAAAGATTCATCCATTTACCTACAAAGACTCAAATTTATTCTTCTTAATGGCTCAGTAGTACTCCATTGTATATACCTATCCATTTGTTGATTGGCATATAGGCTACTTCCATAATTTAGATACTGTGAATTGTGTGACTATAAGTGTGAATATACATGAATCACTATAATTTGATACCTTTAACACTTTTAGGAAGATAGTCAAAGGAGGAATAGTTGGGTCAAGTGAAATTTATATTTGTAGTGTTTTGTGGACTTTCCATACTGATTTATATTAGTTGTATTAGTTTACATTCTTCCCAACTATGTAGAAGGGTTCCTTTATCCCTACAACCTCACCAACAGTTGTTGTTTTTTGAGTCCTTGATGATAACTATTCTTTCTGGAGGGAATCTCTGTGCCATTTTGACTCACATTTCTCTAATGACCAGTGATGCTAAAAGTTTTTTGTGTGTACTTATGGGCCATATGTACTGCTTCTTTTGATAAGTCTTCTCTTTTAAATTGTGCATTTTTGACTGACTCTTTTATGTGAGGAGTCTAATTTTTTTTAGTTTGTTATATATACTAGATATTAGTCCTCTGTCTATTATAGACAGCTAAGTGAGGCAGAAATATTATAGGCAGTCAGATGAGAACAGGTTCCCAAGAGTCTGTTGAAGATGAGACTACATTGTAACTGTGGAGAGGGTGCATTCCTTGAGGGCCAGACCTCAAGACAAAAGATAGAATGACCACACCCACATACCTCCTCCAGGGATAAACACCACAGCAGTGATGGCACTCTACATAGGTATTGGTTACCTTGAGTTGGGGACCCTGGAGGAGCCATTGACCAGTCCCCTCTAGGAAGAGCCCATTGTGCTCTATGTACACTTGTGATATGACTTGTTTCCCCACTAGATTTCCATTTAATCAATATTACCTAAACAGTTATGCTCATAATCTGATTGGTTGACCATAGTTTTGTCCCACCTCATGCCCACCTTGTGATTCCCCATTGCATCAGTGTTATCCAAGTGATCATACTTGTAATCTTATTAGTTAATTATAGGTTTTCCTACCTTGGACCCACCTCACATTGTGATTTTGCTCTATAAGATTCCTTTGAATAGCAAGGTCCTTGCCAACCAACCCACTTGGGACCTCTTCTATCTCTTAGACAGAACCTTTCTTTCCCCAATAAATATATTCTGCTCTTAAACTCCATTGTTCCTAGAATTCATTCTTCGATTTTAGAGAACACAAGCTCATGTCAGACATCTAACAGGTTGGAACTTGTTTTTTCCCTATATCATGAGGAGTAGATAACAAATTTATTTTTCCCATTCTGTAGATTGTTTCTTCACTATATTGTTTGTTTTCTTTGCTGTGCACAAGTGTTTTAATTTTCTATAATCTCATTTGTTCATTCTTGGAATTATTTCTTGTAAAATTGGTGTTCTGTTCAGCAAATCATTGCCTAACTCTGTGTCTTCAAAAGTCTTATCTACTTTATCTTCCTGTAGACTTAGTATTTATTTTCATATCTAGGCTTCATATTTATTTTTATTTAATTTTTGTACAGAATGAGAGATACTCCTCTTCACATGGATAACCAGCTTTCCCAGTTAAAGATGGTATCTTTTTTTTTCTTTTTTAATATTTATTTATTTATTTATTTATTTGTTTATTTATTTATGTTAGTGTATGTTTTTGACCTTTGTGAAAAATCAAATGGCTGAAGGTGCTTGAGGTTGTTTTGTCATGCTCAGTTTCATTCCATTGGGCAAAATTTTTGTGATAGTACCATACTGTTACTATGTAGGTTTGTAGTATAACTTGAAATCTGAGATTGTACTGCCATTTGCTTTGCTTTTATTTACAGATTGGTATCGCTATTGTGGATCCTTTCTTGTTCCACAAACACTTTGATATTTTTAATTTTTTTCTTAATTTTAAATTAGAAATTTCGTATAAATATTAAAAGATTTTTTTTCTATGTCTGTGAAAAATGTTGGTGGTATTTTCGTAGGAATTGCATTAAATCTATATAACATTTTTAGTAATATGGCCTTTTGGACAATATTGGTTCTGCCTTCCCAGGAACAGAATGAATCTCCATTTTCTAATGCCCTCTTCAATTTCTTTTTACAAAGTGTTATAGTTTTTTATTATACAGATTTTTTTCTTTGGTTAGGTTAATTCCTAGGTATTTAACTTTTTCTAAAGATACAATGAATGGGATTGTTTTCCTGTTATTTTTCTTGGTGCGACTGTTTTTGATGGGGGTATTTGGGTCTTGATTTTATATCCAGCCACATTGTTGAATTTGTTTCAGTTCTATGAGTCCTCTAGTGGAGTGTTTTGGATCATCTGTGGAAAGAATCATATCATTCTTAAATAAGGACAGTCTGGTTTCTTCCTTCCTTACTTGTATCTTTTTTGATTTTTTTCTTTTTCTTGATTGCTCTGGCTAGCGTCAAGTGGTATATTGAGCAGAACTGGTAATAGTGGACACACTTATCATGTTCTTGATTTTAGTGGAAATGTATCAAACTTTTCCCTAGTTAGTATGATGTTGGCTCTGAGTTTGTCATATGTCTTTTATCAGGTTAAGGTAAGATCTTTTTATACATGTTTTCTCCAGATTACTACCACAAATAAATAATTGGATTTTGTAGATTTTTCTCCATCTATTGAGATGAACATGCTGATTTTTTTATCCTTACTTCTGTTTATTTGTGTGCTACAATTACTGATTTGTATGTATCAAAGCATCCTTATACTCTGGGATGAAGCCTACTTAGTCACGATGTATGATGTTTAACCTGACCTGCACTTTCCTTAGTTCCGTCATCTGAGAAACCTCTCTCCTGCAAATATCTTCTATGCTGGGCTCTCCCTGTGGAGCACTGAGTGGTGACTGTTAGACTGGGTACTGCTGCTCTACTTGACTTCTTCCCTCAGGCTTTTGATCCTTTTTCAAGATGAAATATTTACTGGACCTGCCTGTAAGCAGGGCCAGGATCAGGAGGCAGCCCTGCTTCTTTCTCTGAACTCCTCTGGTATTGGAATGCATCTGGTGGACTTCTCTTTAAATCGCTTTCCTGTGTTTGGGTTTTAAACACTATCCCCCTAATTTCTGAGTAGTTGCAAATCCTGGTAAGTTCAAGCCTTTCTTGAGCATTGCTGCCTTTAGCCTGCCAGGATGTCTCTCAGAAGACCTTATTTTTGAAACTGCAGCTGCACAAATGAATGAAGGAAATTCAATGGTACATGATAACTTTTCTCAAATTGCCACATTTTTCTAGACTGCAATTCAAGTCATATGAGCTGGGCCCCTTTTAGTCCTGTAAGTGCCCCTTGAGCCCTAAACCACATCTCTGTATCCTGAAATAGCACATGCCAGCAAACAAAATTGGCATACCATTTGTGCAACTTATTTATTCATTCATTTATTTATTTTTATTGCGTCTGCAGTAACTTGGCTCCTAAATGCCAATATCACAGTTAATTAAAATAGCTTTTAGACATTATATTTTTCAATTAAGATGCAACTCACTAAACCAATCAATTATAGGTTATTATGATACTTCAAAGGTGACTTAAAAAGTGCAGTAGCATGGAATTAAGAAACCATAATTTACCCAAAAAGACCACCTCCACTTTAGGGTGTCAGCTAGGAAAATGTATACGATTTCCAAAAGGTATAGTAATTATGCTTACTTTTTTTTTCCATGTCTGACTGCTGCATTAAAATATATTAAGAGGGCAGTTGAAAAATGGTACTCTGAAGTTTCCCCCACAGACTAAACTGGGACCAAAGAATCATACTCTTTATGCCAATTTGCCCTCAAGATCAATGGAATTTGGGAACTACTAACATCCCTTCCTTAGACACAGGCATGTGACATTATGATGCTTTGCCTTTTCTGCCCTTCTAATACACCTGTTACTGTTCCCAGATATGGGCATGCCCATTATTCTGGTGCATTCTTCCGATAGATGTTCATAGTGGGAGACCTGTTATTAGGCACAAACTGTGGGTGCAATTAAAAGAGAATAAGATTAGTATTAGCTGTGGGAAGCAGAGGTTAGCCAGAGGCCTGCCTTTCCATTATGATTTCTTTTCATACGTATCTCATCATTTCAACTCTGGATGAGTCCTTTGTGTGTGGAATTCCTGCTTTAAACGTTGTAATACATCAAGCCAAGTTCATCTCAAGAAATGTGCTTTGAAAGCTGTTCCAATTTTGCTGCTGTCAATTTATTATTTAAAGAAAATGCTGTGACATACAATATCTTAAAAATGCAGAAGGGCTAACACAGAGGGCAAAGATAGGAACCAAGGATGAGCAGTGATCTTCATCAGTTTTTATGGAAGCTGAGCTTGCCAGTGTGACCAGAGAGACCCAAAGTAGAGGATTCAGAAATATGAGGGAGCAGTGCAGAAAGTTTTTTGTCTGTGCTTCCCCGTTTCCAGGGTGAGGTCTTCAACAGAGTCTCAGGTGGCACTATTGATTGCCAGTAACTGCAACTTCTGCATCCAAGTGCACTGCCGCCTTCCTAGCCCTCTACCTAGAAATCCACCTCCAGAGAACTCAGGCTGGATTCCACACGCTCTCCTTATCTTATCAGCCAAGCAGTGTGGGTATTGTCTCTGGCCTTTTCTTACTACCTCAAGTTGTTAAAATGAATATAGGCAGATTCGACCAAGACAGCCAGTTCTAGGACTTTCCAGTGGTGGGAGAAAACCTGTAGCCCTCAACAGCATAATGGTGATCTCAGAGAGCCCAGGTCTCCATTCTCCTGGTCATAAACTTGGGGGAAAATCTCTGTGCTTCAGTGGTCTCATTTGTTAGAACAGAGAATTCGCCTCATAATATGTGGACAAATCAAAGATGTAATGATGCAACGCACTCAGCACGGGGCTGGCACAAAGCAAGGAAACAATGTGTTTCCAGACATTGTCCAGATATTCTTTGTTTTCCTGCTTTCTGAGTTTTACACAATCCCAATGATTTGTCCATGCCATCAAAATACCAGTGCAGAAGAGATTGGTGTCTTTCACATGAATTGTCAGGATTGTGACATATGAGGCATGTATCTCTCTCTGTGCCTTTATTTAGGACCTACTTCTAGAGCTGCTGGCTCTCTCCTGGCCTCCCTCTGCAAAAGGAGAATCTTTCTCTTGTCATTGGTAATTGAACACCAAGAGTAGCATTGTGTACTCAGAAAATTCCTTTACTGCAATTACTTTTTGTTCATTTATTTAACAAGTGCTTACAGAAACCTTCCTCTATAGTCTCAGCTCAGGCTTAGTCACAGATTCTTACTCTCCAAATCACATAGCCTTTGTCAGTCCTCTCTCAGAGGGACAAATATTTTCTCCCATTTCCCCATATTTCCTTTACTCATGCCAACTTACTCCTCTCTCAGACTTAGTATCCTCTTTCTGTTTAAAATATTTATGGACCTGCTGACCATAATTACAGCAAGACTGACATTTCTTAAGGATATAAGAATAAATATAGAATACCTTTCCCCAAACATTGATGTAGCAAGTTATAAAATCCTTCAGATCTCTCTAGAAGAACTGTGTATCCTTGGTAGGTTGCTTGACCTCTGCGAGCAGCGTCTGCCTTCTTGCATTTAAATTAGAGCTTATAATACCTCCTTCCCAGAACTCTGTTAAATAATCTCCTAGGAAGAATTTAGCACATGTAATCTCAGTGTGGCAGCTTCATCAATCCTACTAGCCTCCCTTCAGCCACACACAGCCCGTCTGGTTTTGAAAGTTGATTATCCTCGATTCACAGTTTGGCAAGGTGCCACCTATCACAGATATAAGACAGAGCTGATTTCCCACTAACCAACTCCATGGCCATGAGCAACTTGAGAAGCTTCCCCCACACTCAATTTTTATTTTCACTCTCCCCAATCTGAGCATGAAATGCCCACCTGTATGTGCTCCCAATAAAAAGAACACATGATGTCAACTGCATCTCTAATATTATTATGAAAAAGGAAGAAGTCTTTGTATTATTTTGGTAGTAACAAGTATATGAGTGATGATGTATCTTTTCACCATAGGAAAAGGATTAAAGCATTATCTTGGTAAAAGACAATATTCACAAAAAGACTGGCATAGTTTGAAATGCAATTTTTGTGCCTATCTGATTTTTCTCCTCATGGTTGTCATCTTTTCTTCTGTCTTAAGTATTTCCCAGGGCCTAAGAAAGTGCCTGGTAGAAAATTTGCTGCCATCAAGACTGTGTACTGGCTGCATAAGTAATTATTCTGGTCTGTTGTTTGCATGCTGGTTAGTTTAGATAAAGTCAGTTTCTATAGGAGCAGAGACTTCTGTACTCCAGAAATGCATTATTCAGACATTTTCCCAACATATACTCAGGTATGCTAATATCTCACAATCAATATGAGTCATTTACCTTATATGTGACTTTTATAAGTACAGACCAGGTGTTCTACACAGATCAATTTTAATACCTAAAATGAAACTGTACATTAGATACAGACACATTTGATAGATTAAAAAAAAGCACCTCTTACAGGTGAATTCACTTGATGAGTTTAGTTCACACAACTTTTACAGAAAAATCTTAAATTTGTACCTCTGTTTCAGTGTAAATCCTTTCTCTACTATACTTTTTTTACTTAAGGACAGAAAATGTTGGAGAAACATTCATTTGTAAGGGACACTTCATGCATGGATTTAGGGGGAACCAAGTATTCAAAATTATTTCCATCATTTCCATGTAATGAAAAAGGGTTTTTGTCCCCAGTTGTATCGTTAAAGTTAATGGACTGTATCATAAATGAATTAACTAGATGAATAACAAAATAAAATAAAAGAGGCCTCTGTCTAATATGTAACACAGTCCTCATCTTTACTGTGAAAATATTCTCCTATTTGAAAGTGTAAATAAATTTCTCTGACATTTGAAAAAGTGATAGAAGCACCAAGGATCTTCCAACGTCTGAACACCTCTCTAACATGTCTTAGTGTCCCCGTCTCATAGATGAGGCAACAGGGGATATGAGAATGAATTGCTCAAATGTCAGCCCAAAGAAAAATGGTTGATCCAGTTAGAAATCAAGGTAAAATTTCTGGGGCTTAGCCTGGGTGACCTGTACTCTTTCAAGCTGCCTTTGTCTCATAAGGCTTAGTGAGTGGTGAAACTATGGGCTTTGGGACTTGTCAGATTCTTGTTCCCATCTTAATTTCCATCCATGTTTATTGGCCCTTGCTAAGTCCTGTCGCTCCTGCAGGCTTCAGTTTTCTTATCTAGTCAGCATAAATGGCATCATTTGCCTCATTTGGTTATTGTGGATATCAGATTTGGTAGCATTTGTATGAAAGTATGTTTCTTAGGTGTGTCAAACAATGCTTTAAATAAATACTACTAGTACTTTTTTCCTGGGAAGTCCTTTGAATAAATAAACTAAACCTGTCCACATTTCTCGGATTAGGATGACCAGACCTCAGTAGTTAATAGCTGGCATGGCTTTGTATTCGATGCAGAGGCATGTGGAAGATTTATCACCCAGATATGACAAATGGGCTCTTACCATTTTCATTAAGTGGCAGCAGGTCATATAATGAAATTACAACCTGTCATCTCTCTTGATGACCTTTGTGCTATTGATTTTTGTAATTTGCTTAAATGAATATTCCATCTATAAAACATATATGTGCCAATTTCAGAGATCGATATCATCCTTTCGGTGGTCATCACAGGGACTTGTCATGTTACCCCTTAAAGAGATGCCTGAGTCAGGGAAAGCAATTCATTTTGTCCAGTGCAAGCATACCTCAGCATTTTCATTTAAACTGCTACACTCTTAAAAATCACTTTCTCTGATGATTGGTTCTTATTGGGATGGATGTTATACTCCAGAGGAGTTTGTGTCAGTCATTTTTACAGTCATTAAACATGTTTTTAAAATCGCTTTATACACCTACAATGCATCAGGTTAGGTATTAAAGTTAGTGCTAATAGGAGGTACTATGGGATATACACATGCAAAAAATCAAAGGATGATCTAGAATTTGATGAATGTTTAAATAAGACAGTAAAAGACACACTACCATTAATTCCCATCAAAAACTACTCCTCACTTTGAACGCACTTATCCCATTCTTCTTGCCACTTTCTGAATGAGTTATAAAGTCCTCCATCACTTGGCCAAACAGTTTTGTCCTCCATCATGACAATGTGTCACACATGGTTCCTGGTATGGCAACTTCTGTCAAATAAAAACATGACGGTAATTCCTCATCCACCTCATTTGCCAGATCTGGCACCATGTGATCTGTGCCTCTTCCTCAAAGTTGAAATGACCATGAAATGAAAATATTTTGAATTGATTCAGGACTTTGAGGTAGCCACAACAGCACAACTAAAGAGACAAAAGAAGACTTTCAGAACCACTTGAGACATAGCAAGAACAATGGAGTATGTTTGAAGCAATGGGGAATATTTTGAAAAGAATTAATGGCAATGTGTCTTTTCCCATAATGAACTTTTAAAATTTAAACCATCCCACTTTTATCACCTTCCATGCCTACATTGTGGATAGTCTATGCATATATGCAGTATATGTGTTCATAGCTACTAAATGACTAAATGTGTTATATGCCAAAAGAAACACACAGCTAATGTGCTATGGGAATCTTGAATACCAAAGAAAACACATATTGCATACATCAGGGGTGATTTATTTAATAGATCCTGAAGTTTGGGAAGAACCTGGACAAATACACATGAGGAAGCAAAGGATATTGCAGAAAGAGCAAAAATTATAAGTATTAATCACGACTGAAGTAGTGGGCAGATTGCACACACCAAAAATTCACAATAAGGTATTACTGTTTTTCTGTCATGTTTTGTCAACACATATTAGGAAATCCTTAAATACATGTTGAAAGGAAGTTATTGTGGATAGTTTAAACAAGGTTTTGGGGTCAATCTTTGGTAATAACCTCAGTGTTATGATCTGATCCCTCAGAAATTTGGAAAGGTTTCCTTAGAAGGATCCACACAGATATTGAGGTAGGACAAGAACATAGATATAATTACCAGTCATATACACATTTTTCCTCTTGTTCTAGAGTGTGTACTTATCAGTGCTCATAATATTGTGCTAATGATTGGCCTTACAAATATATGATATTTGAATGGCAAGTATTAGTTCACTACATGTTTCAAAATCCATGCTTATACTGAGAGAGGAAATTGCCAAGAACATCTACCTCCCTCTAGAGAAAGAAGTTTGTTTCTGTGCTATAGATCTGATTCACAGAGTTTGCTTGCTGAGAAGAAATTTCATTTTTTTTTCTGGTTATCTTTTGCATTTGTAAAGGTCTCAGGTCTAAAGATGCCAAGATTCTCTGGATTGACCCATCCATGTGGATGCTATGAACCCCAGAAAAAATTTCCCATCAGGTGTGCTAGGTACATGGGCTGGTAGCAGGGTGGAAGACAGAACCACTCATCCTCACAAAACAGTGTGCTGGCCCAGGCCAGACCTTGAAGCACGTCATGTGATTGTTGACGAAAGGCCAAGCAATCAAACTAAGGCATAAGAAAGGGGAGTTGAAAGTATGAAAGAATGAAGCAGACTTTCAGTAGCAATTAGCAGAAATCTGAATCAAGCTTACCAAAGAGAGAGAAAGCATTTACATTTTTACCTAATGAAAAAGTCTCAGGCTGCAAACAAATGTCTCTGATCATTTCAAGATTCTCATCATCCTTTTTCCCCTCGCTTCGCTTCTACTTCTTTCTTTTCCTGTTTCCATGCCTTGCGCTGATTTTCTGAATGGTTGTCCTCAATCTTTTCTTTAGAGTTAGGCATTCTCCATGTAGCTGTTACACAGAGACACGGGCATGGCCATCCAAAACCAGAGTTTTGCTAACCTCCTTGTCTGAGCCTGAAGGAAGTAGAGAGCTTATGTAGTCAACACATAACCAAGGAAGGTTTTTATGCAGGTTGGCAACAGACATTGTATGGCCATTGTGGCTGGAGGGTGAGCGTATCCTGAGTGTCCAGGGCTATAGACTCACACTCAATGGAACAGAGGATAGTGATTGGCAACCTGAGTATAACTACACTGAGTGGACTAGTGGCAGAATCCAAACAGAATGTCTGGAGTTGGGGGTTCTCACTAAACCAGACATGACAAGATTGACATTTTAGAAACAAGGAGAAAATTGCTTCTAGACAGTTCAGTGCATTGAGTGACTAAAATGCACAATCACATTTTCAAGGTCATCTTTAATTAGAGGAAGAAGGGGATAAAAACAGGTAAAACTCTGAGCATAATTTTCCATCATGCATCAGAATGGTCTGATTTTACAATAAATCAAAACTGGGAATGTTTGAAATGTTGTCTCCCATCCTCAATATCAACCATTTTTGCTTTATAACATAAAATTTGATAGATGTGAGTTTTTGTTATACAAATAGAAAAGATGACAGTGATCAGATTCTCAGATTTAAAAACATATGCTGTCAGACAGACTCAGAGGCCTATGCAGTCACTAGCTGTGTAATAGCTCAGTGAAAAAGGTAAGGATATTAGGTTTGCTAGAATCGGGATCAAAATAAATGAATCGAATCTTAGGGGTGAAACTCAAATTATAACACTGAGCACCAACTCTATGTGAAACCTTGTTCATTTACTTTATTTTACTTGCATTCAATCTTTCACCAAAAGAAACTATTATAGATCACTAAGTTATTTAGAAACATTGAAGGCAGTCAGACAGGGCTGGACCCTGGAGAGGTCAGTGCAGAAGACAACTGAGGCTGGAGGTGCCCTGCTGAAGGTCAGGCCTCAGGATAAAGGACTACATCAGCGTACTTCCCCTAGTGAAGAACAGCAGTGCTGATATTCTAAATAGGCATGAATTACCTTGAGGTGGAAGACCAAACCTTCTTAACCCATCCCTATCAGGAAAGTCTGTTCCATATGTAATTGCTGTGTAACCTGCTTCCCATTTAATCAGTATTACCTAAGTGACTATACGTGTAATCTTACTGGTTCATCACAGTTTTGTCCCATGTTGAACCTGTCTCACCTCCTGACTGCTCAATAACACACTCTTCAGAAGCAGAGTCAGTGGGCAAGCCACTTTCCAGGCTCCCTCTTGTCCCTCTTAGATGGATGCTTTTCTTGCTTCCAATAAATTCTCCCTACTCTTAAACTCCATTGTTCCTAGAATCCCTTCTTCGATTTTAGAAAACAGGAACTCAGTGTTTCAGACATTTATCAGGGTGGGAATTTCTTTCCCCTATGTCAAAACTACTATAATTTCTTCAGTTACAAGAGAATACTGAAATACTGAGATTTTCTTCTGCAAGGTCAAACAATGTCAAGGTGAAAGCCTATTTTGGCTATCATGCCACAGAGAAACAAACAAAAACCCACAGCAGCAATACAATAGGCTGAAATACTTCCTTCCAATGGAATATTATTAGACTCAAAGACAAAGTGCTTTAGAAATACAAAAATGGTAGCCAAAAGTGTTTCTGGTCTTGACGGCTATGTAATGCTACCTGGAGAGAGCAGAGGAAAAGGAAAGTCACATGTTGGAAATGACATTGCAAACAACTGGGGGCTTGTGGAATGAATGCTGTCATTGTGAACACGACCCAAAAATTGGTCCTCTGGAAATGCATAGTAAAGGAGTAAATGAGTGATAAATGAATAAATGAATGAATATTCACTCATTCAGCATTTTTTACTTATGAACTTTCATTATTAATTCACATGATGTATTATGTCTGCTTGAGTCTTTGAGGAATTAAACAAATCAATATGTTCCTCATCTCTTTTCCACCAAGCTTTCCACAAGAATGAAAGTGAGAGGGGTGTTTCTTCCTTTGCACTTTTCCTACCCATCCCCATTGCCATATATTCCTTCTTAAAAGGATTAAAATTTCTGCTTCTGCACCAAAATCTCAATGTCTGACAAAGAAAAAAAAAGCTTCCTGTGAATTATAATTTTTTTTAATATAGGACAAACAAAACGAAGCTTTGTGGTGGCTGCTTAATTTGGAGGGCATTATTTTTAGCCTTGCAAAGGACCAATGGCACGAAAACAATTAGGATCTTTTGTCAAGTTAATTAAATTTTACTAAGTGTAGTAATCTCAGTGGGCTTCGTACACCAGAGGTAAAACTAATTAAAACACAAATTCTTCCTAGTCTAATAAGGAGTTCTAACTTGGGTAGCTGAAGAATGTTGTGCATACTGAGAGATATTCAAAACTAATTTATAAGGAGATGAGGGCAAACCCTTAAATGGCTGAGTTCTGTTGAAGGCTCACTTGAGAACACCAATAAATATGTTAAATTGGAAGCGGCCACTTAAGAAAAAGAAAGCAGACTGGCAGGCTTGCTGGGTGTAGGAGAAAAAATGGATCTGGCTTAACACAAGTGAGGATGGGGAAGCAGGTTTTTATCTGAAAAAAAAAAAAAAACTATTTTGTCCCCAAGTTCTTTCTCTTCATTAAATTCTCTGAGGGTAAAATGAGCTAATGGCAATTGGTTTTCCCACAGTATCCTTTTCTTGCAAATACACATGAAACAGGAATGTTTAATTCACAGGTAGTCAAATCAGTTGTTAATACCAAGTCTCCAATGGCATTGAGAGCCCCATTTTTAAGATGAGACCATTTCAAGACAATAAACATTTACTATATTCTAGAAAACAGCAATCTTGAGAGCAATCCAAAATGACTCAGACTTCTTTCTTTCTTTAGAACTTCACAGACACCAATTTCTACCCTCATCTCCCTGTCAAAGTAGATGAATTTCAAATTTGTGGTTGAGAAATTTGAAATGATCATTGAATCACAAAGGGCAACCTTCACACAAACTTGGTACACTTCAATAGACATGCTATTACTCTCCCATTGATTGAAAGTGGCATCTACCTGCTGACATTCTCCTCCTTTCTTGGTCTCATTTCACACCCATGGTCTGGCTCTGAACCCTGATATCCCACTGATGTTAGCATGTACTGCCAATATCCTTCTAATCTCCAAATCAAATGGCTTTTCTTTGTTGCTACTCCCTTCGACCAAATTGGATCATTTGTCACATTGACCGCCCAATCCCTCCTAACCTGTTCTGCTTCATTTCTTTTTGTGATGTTGTTATAAAAGCAGCAGAACCTGCTGGAAACAAGCAATATTGAAGTATCTTTCTGAGATGGGGGCTTCCTGTCCAGGTTTGTTTGGTAGACTCCTCAAGATGGTGGCTGAGAATGAAAGGTGAATGCCAATATATCTTTATATTTGCAAACAAACAAACAAAAAAGTAGAATATTTCCTTTCCTTATATTGCATGCTCATTTTAAGACATTTAGGAAGAGCAGAAAGATAAAAAGAAAAGAGAACAATGAATACAATTAGACCAAAACTGATTACTTTCTTCCTCTTTTTCTTCTATTTTTCCTTCTTCATCTTAATGCAACATGACTATAATCATCTTCGTCACCTTTGTTATGTCACACTCTAACTGAAGAAATGCAGAAATTGTATCAGGGTGAAATTTAAATGTCTTTATCTGGTTTTTATCTTCTGTATATAGAGGGTTACTATAGATTTTGATAAAAATGTGCTTTGCCAATCAGTGTCTATAATTTCTCTGAGTTCTGTTGATTGCCACTAAGCTGACAGACTTAGTCTATGTATGTAACACTAAAGTGAAGGACGATGCTGCTGCCTCAAAGTGTGGTGGTAGTCAAGTAACATAGCATAAAATATGCAAAGAAAAGAATGAAGTGATATTTCCTTTCAAGACTGCTACACAAACAGGAGATTCCTATGGGGACTGACATCATAGCCTTTTAATAATTGCATGGCAATAAACTAATTACTGTGTTTTATCTACTTCCTTCATAGAGTTCTAAACTGATTGTGTAAACTCGAAAAATTAATTTAAGGCCATGAACAAACAAGACCATCTGTTTCCAGAAAGAAACTCAGAGTCATAGCATAGTCCTCAAACTTTGTGTGTTCACTCTCCTTTTCTTCCCCAAACTCAAAAGATTTTGTTGCTGATCAGAATTTGTTTTAGATTGCATAATTTGCCACACCCATGTGGGAAAGCCCCATTCAGAATCAAGCTTCTAAAGTGCTATGTATTTCCACAATATAATGTGACTGTACCTTTCTGATGATGACTTTGGCTAGCTGCTTGTCCTCTCAGACCTTAGTTTCCTCTTCTAGCTTTGACTGATTCGAGTCCAGGGACGGTGGTCCAACATTTGACCCAGGAGATACACATAGCGGGCACTGCGAGTGTGGTGGCATGGAATCCTACTGACCCACTGCTTGTTTTTAAAACGAATATCTTTTAAACATTCCTTTTAGTACCTCAAATTCCACTTCACAGATACAGCAATAGCATACCTGTTTGTGAGCAATTCAGTTCACAAACAGAAGCGCTTAGTCAAATTTTGCTTCCCTTCGCGAACTCCACATTTAGTGAGCAACATGACTGCAGCCATCTCCAGAATCATGGGGCAAGTCATAAACCAAAGTTCCACTGTAATATAAACTATGTATATATAATTTAAAAATCAGTGTACATCTTATGGTAATGCAGAAAGAAGTCTAAGAAATTAGATTTTAATAAAATAATTATTTCCCATAAAGTTATGACACTATGCAATAAACAAATATAGCAAAATACTAAATTAACTCTATATCCATATCTAAAATTGTCATGAATGAGGCTGCTGAAAATACAGACAGAAAAAGATGTATCCAGGTGGATGTAAACATGTCAATAAGGGTATTTTCATAATTGCTATGATTTTCTATAAAGGTAAACTTTTGGCAAAGTTTAAAATATGGCTGTTTTTTTCTCAATTTACACTGAAGTTGTATTCCTGAAAAATTCAGTGCCTTTTAAAGGCATGAAATAAATTCATTTGTCCATGTGTAAAATGAACTTGAATCTAGACATATTGGATTATAAAGTTTCAAATTCATGTGAGCATCTGGTGGAATTTCAAAAGTCATAAGGGATGCAAGATAAGTTTTCTTTGTATGGGACCATTTCCTTCAGTGAAAAGTATTATTTTAGAGCTACCATCCTTAAGACATACATAAGCAAATTTCTCCATGAACTTTTCAATACATACATTAATATCGTGATACTTTTTAGATTGAGGACAAAAGCTCCAATCTTGCTTGAATCATCACACAATTCATTATTTCTAAGGTGAGGAGTCTTAAATTCCATCATGTTAAACATTAGGATAGATTGTTGGTCCATGAGAAATTGATATGTGTAAGGTTTACTATTTTGAATGAATTATGTTCTCCCAATGCTCGTATGTTGTAGTTCTAGCCCTTAATGTCTTAGAATCAGACATCTACAAAGACATAATTAAGTTAAAATGAGGTAATTGGGGTAGTCTCAATCCAAAATGAATGATGTACTTTTAAAGGGGAGTATATTCAAATACACACTTACGGGAAGGAAAATATCAGATAAAGTTCCAGAAAGATGACCATCTATAAGCAAAGCCTCAGGAGAAATCAACAATTTTAACATGTTTATCTCAGACTCATAGCTTTCAGAATTGTGAGAAGATAAATATCTGTTGTTTAAACTATCTGTGGTATTTTGTTATGGCAACCCTATGAAACTAATATGTCAGATTTTCTGCTACAAATATGATTTCTATTGCAACTGTAGCTAAGACTACTGTTACTATTATTATAGCCATGGGTGTGCCCTCTACTACCACAATTAGCAGTGTTTCTTGAATTTTACTTGGGCTACTTTTCTGGCACTAATTACATGCTATGACAAGTAGATGAGCAATGTAAGCCTCTTTGTGAGCCTCTCATCTTCTAGGTCACAAAATGGGATTCAGACCCCAATGTAGAGTTGCTTCCAAGCCCATGTTCTCTAGCTCTGTCCTGCTGCTTCCTACATTTTCAGGTAAATCATGCTTAAGGCACCCGAAGTGTTTAGACACAAGGCTGTAACATTTTGGACCACTGCTAGGGATCTCATTCATGTGAATTATGTTTGAAAGGAACTTTGTAAACTTGGCCAACTTTTCAGTTGACGGTCCTGAAATGGAAGCTGGGTGTAAATCATTTATGATGCATAAGAACCAATATTGTATCACAATTAGGAACTTTGCTTTAGGGTCAAGTTGGTGGAGGTTGAGGCCCAACTGTGTTACTTACAAGCCAAATATGTCAACCCTCTGAAACTCAGTTTCCTCTTCTGCAAGATAGTAATCCCTGGATAATGTGGATGCATTGAAGGGACGTGATTGATTTCACTTAGAATAGTGTGTGTTGTGAATTACAAGCATAAAATACTCTGCATTAGTAGGGACTTTACACATGTCATCTCACCAGTCCTAACAGTAACTTTAGCCTCTGAACCAGTCATATCAAAGTTCAGGGAGCTTTTCTAATTTTTTTCTCAAGGTTACACAAATGCTAGATTAAAAAAAAAAGTGTGACTTTTATCTTTCCTCAATACTCCATTCTGTTTTTCATATACTTCCAGTTTTCTGCATCTTAAAAAGAAATGACCTTTTCTCTTCCCTTACCATATATAATCTCTTTTCTTTCAATCAAACCACACATCTAATTTGTTCATGACCAAATGAAGCAATGTGAGACCTGAGATTGTGTAGGGTATAGCTGTTTTCTCTTTTACTGGAGAATATAGCAGAATGATCATAAGTTATTCATTCAAACCAGAAGTAGATCCTTACAGTAGATGTAATGCATGAATGTAAAAAGAGACACATAATGTGTCACTTGGATTTTCATTTTGCTATAGTTGCCAAATATCTGAAGACACTGAAACAGGTATATACTCAAAAAAAGGAGAATATTCCTAAAGGAAAACACTATATTTGTCATCTTCCATTTAGATGCTACAGCAGAATGTGGACAAAACCATATTCTTTAAATACACTAAGGCTTTTGTTTTAAACCAAAGGGTGTAGTCCAGACTAACATGGTGGTATCCAGAGCCGAGCACGGGTTTTCTGTTTTATCGAGGGATTATCTCCTTTCCCACAACACCAAGAAGCATTGAAATGTATTCACCATCAGATTGAAACCAGCATCAATTTGACTTTGTACTTTACTACACTCTTAGTTTTGTGAATATTAATCGAAAATTTTTGGTTGGGTGGCTGGTTGCTTAAATTCATCTGCTTTTCTTTGGTTGAAATCATTCAGGCAATTAATGTCAAGCACGTGCCCTGTAGTAGGGGCCAAGTGGAGGTCATAGGCACGCTGGCAGTGTGAGTGTGTGTGTGTGTGTGTGTGTGTGTATGTGTGTGTGAGTGTTTCTCTAGAGATCAAACTTAAAGAATTATGTACAGAAAAAGTGGTAGAACATAATTGAGATGGATAATTTTGAATGTATTTTCAGTACAAGATGATGCAGTGGCTACTGATTTTTCACTTGTGTTGATAATCTTCCCTTCCTAGATGAAGCTACCACCTTCCTGTGTACTGTCACCTACTGCCCCTGTGCTATCAGTGCAGTCCAGGGGTCTCATTTAGGCTCTTGCTTTGCATCTGTAATGAGAGATGAGGTGCTACCAGGAAACTCCTAGAGATCATAATTATAAAGATATGAGTAAGAGAAGCAAATATCCTATTGCAAACACTGTGCTGCCATAGACTAACTTCTTAATCTCTCTGAGTCTCTGCTTCCCTATTTGTAAGATTCAAATAATAATGGTACCTAGACTGCAAAGACTGTTGGAAGTTTAAACAACTTCATAGAAGTAAAGTGGTTGGAGAAAGTATTAATATCAGGTTGCCAATTATTAATTTTAGAGGTACGAAGGCCAAACAAAAGTGCTTCTGTGAGAATATCGATAAAAATAAGAATTTCAAAAATAGTGTCATGTTAGAAGGATTAAAAACATCTGTTTGCTAAATCCAATATCCAGATCAATTTTCTTGGAGCTAAAGGTTCTTGTAAGATAGGAGAATGTTGCTAGAAAAGATGGTCATTGGGTCAGGCTTGGGTGTGAAATCCAACTCGATTGCTAACTAGTTGATTGTTCTTGGAAGCAATGGTTAATTTCACTGAATCTGCTCTCGTCTGAGAAGAATAACAATTTCCCATGTTGTAAGATTGCAATAAAAATTAACAAAGTAGATGTTCTTAATAAATGGTAATGAAAAAGAATCCAGATAAACCTTTCAATTTTCTCTTCAGTCTCAATGAAGCATAGTATGTGTGTATATTTAAGGAATTCTCAGAAAGTTTTTGCCCTTTTTTCCAGCTGTTCTTGATTGCAGTGTGCACGGCTGTGTTTCTGTAATGTCTTTTCTACTGCTTCATGCCTAGCACATCCTACTTGTTCTTTAAGACATTAGTTTGCTTTTGCAAGAAGAAAAGATAAGATGATGCCCTTCCTTTGGCCTGATCTAGATATGTCTCTGAACACAGAATACAAGTAGAGCTCCCAAAGAGAGGAAGACTAGCTGTAGGGCATGACCATGCCAGGCATGAGGTTTTTCCCTGGATAAAGAATTAAAGCTTAAACTCTTCCTTCAGTTGCAAGTCAATGTACTGTGAAAATCTCTTTTTATGACATATATTAAAATACCAAAACTGTAGGTAATGTAAACTGGTACTTTTCCAGAAAGACATTTAGCAATTTGCATCAGAAACCTTAAAAATGATATTTGAGGCATGAATCAATTTATGAATATTAACATATAAACATATGGACTGACAAATGGAAGTTATCAAAATATTATGTTACAAGCTCACAAAACCCACTAATATAAAATCAGTTATGTTACCTGTGAAATGGCCTGCTTTTCAGTTATTCAGAATTGCATTTTAAGAATGCAATTTTTGTGACATGGAGGAATATTTATGATGTAATCATAAGAAACCAAAAAGAAAGAAACTTTTGTGTGGAAAGCAATCCTAATTACAGGACAGTCTGAATAACAAAGAGAAAAACTGCTTCTGAAATGGACAATGATTCTCTGCTGGGGAACATTGGTTTGTTGCTCTTATTTAATTTTTTACCTAAAACACACTCAAATGAGCAGGAAAAATATTTTAAATGTTACTTTGCGTTTCCTTTGCTTTTGTTCGTGTGGTTTCCTTTGCTTGTGGGTAGACTGGCTTACCAGGATTGCCCAAGGAGGGTCATGTGTTACTCCCTATATTAGTCAGTGTGTCTATTGCTGGGGCAAAATTCTGACATCCACAACTCAAAGGAGGAGAGTCATAATTTGGCTCATGGTTGCACAGGCTTTGGTTCATGTTCATCTGGTTCCAAAGCTGAAAGGTCACAGTGGAAGCGTGTGACAGAGGACAGATGCTCACCTCATGGCATGTGGGAAGCAGAGAGTAGGGGGACAGCACCAGATGAAGGGGTCAAGGAGCAGATACAGCCCCCAAGCTCACACTCTCATGATCCACCCAAACATCTGTCCATGTCCTTTTTTAATCTCCTTGGCCTCTTTTACCTGATCAATTTATAACTTAATAGGGACAATCACACTGTTCAGTGTGTCTCAGCACCTCTGCCTGCTGGTGAGTGGTTGCTGTCTAGTGGGATCCATGGGCGGTCATGAATGCCCACTCTGTCCTGGAAAGGAGAGCATCAGGTATAACATAGGGATGTGGTTTGACTGTACCAGAAGCTTGTGTTTGTGAGTTACTGGTTAAAGTCCACCATTTACTATGTAGAGAAGCAAGTGCTTTAAATATCTCAGTTCAGATGATCCTGAGGTTCGGAACAAGGGCCAGCATCAGTGTGAGGCAAGCAAGATGCTTAGGCTGCAATATTGTTGGGCTATTGTTGGGGTGTGTCTTGTCTCCTTAATATTTATACCATAGGTACCTCCTTTGTATCACCCTAGACCTCACTCTCAAAGAATATATTCTCAAAACCGTGGAATTGGCAAGAGGTTGATTTTATGGTCAATCCCAATCCAACAAATGAATTCTGAGCCCTATGTTTTCTCCACTATATAAACTTGTAGAATTTACAAAGCTCAGTATATTATGAACGCCACTTGACCATTTATTTGTGTATGTGCACATTCCATGATGCCATAGTTTTAAAGGCATAACAGAGTATAACTCATCAAACAGCAAGTACCATGATTCAATATGAAACTCTGCCCTACTACAAAGGTGACCACTGTCAAGTATATCCCAAAATCCAAACTGAAACTGGCACATGAAGCAATGAATTATGAGTCACAAACGGTTGTCTCAGCAGCTCCTGGAGTCCATCCTTGTCATTGGAAGTGATGGCTAATGTAATTAGACATCACATCTTCTCTAGCTGAGCTAAGTTCTAGGTCACAGACAGTCCCACTGGGTAGCCAGTTAGCAGTTCACCACTGGCCAAATCATTGTGCAGCAAGAATAGAATAAAGAAGGCTTCTAATCAGTTTCATTTAATGATAAAAATATGATCATTTAAACAGAATCTCTCAGTGCCTGTGAAAGGAGTACCATTGTCTCCATCCTGCTTGGAAAGTTATTCTAATGCCTGACAAAACACAGCCCAGCCTTCCTGCTAGCCCAAATTCATAGTCCCCGAGGATAGTTTACAGTAAAGGGATCATTTTGCTACCCCGAAGAAATAGATGAGTTCTTTTTTCCATAGGTCCTCAGGCAGAGAAATATCCAAAGTACTGTTGAGAAACACAACCACCAAAGGAAAAGGCAACAAAATGCCAACCCAGAGCATTTCTTTAGTTGCTCACTCATTCAGGTGACATTTATGAAGCACCATGTGTCAAATATATAGCATGACTTCACTGACTAACTGCTATGTACAGTGAGTACAATATGATTTATCCTCCTGCCTTCACTGATGAGGAAATGGAAACTTTTTGGGGTTACATGTTTCCTGTAACATCAGAGTTGCTAAGTATTGAAACCAATGTTCAAAATTGCATCTGGTAAGTTTTTCTCTTGCTTCCTTCCAAATACTTGTAAAAGAGAATTGAATTTAATTGAATTATAGCCTGGTGTACACAAGTGATTAATCCATGCTGCTGAATGAATGGTTAGTAATGATATTTATACCTAGAATCCATAAATTTAATATATATTGTGCTGAGGGAGATTCTTCAGTAGGAAGATGACAGTTAACAAGGTCATTTTCTGATATGGAAAATACATAAATGTGTGCATGCCTCTTGCGTTTAATTTTCCCACTGCTACTGAAATGGATATTTACCAGTCGTCTGAGAGCTGTTGCTCTTTGTTATCTGAAAGTGCCATATCATCTTGGTTGCATACAGTGCAGAATGAAGAGGGGCGATTAGTCCCCCTGGAAAATTGCTCACATCTCTCCAGTAATGGAAAATGCTAAAGCAGCAGGAGAAATCACCCTCCTGACAGTAACTTGCTCTGTGAGTTCTGATAACTCGCCACCTGACCCTCAGTTTCCTCGCCTGGAAGGTGAAAGGGCTAGGACTGCAACCTTTATTTGATTGTATTCACTCTTGAAATCATATGCAATTTTTTATAACCTTAATATTTAGAGTTTAGTAAAAAGTATCATGGCTTTCCCCTAGCGTTTGTGTACTCTAAGAGGAATTGTTGTTAAAAATGGACGGAGGGGTTTCATTTTTGACCAAGTAGTGGCTTGCTGCACAGCTAAAACTTTAATTGAGCCGTGACGCTGATATCATTTGCTACTCTCAGAGGATGCTAACTTGGAATATTCTCAGATTGCTAGTCTGTCATGAAGTCTTGTCGTACTTCCTCTCTTCAGTCTGTTAACAGTCTTCAGTTGCCTCCTGCTGATTTTAAAAATGAGGCACAATGCATTTTAATGACCTAAAGGACCAGTTAGGTTCTGACCTCCACTTGCTTCTTCATCTCTCATATGAGTCAGTGTCATGGTACCTTCTGCCCCTTTAGTCTAGAACATTCTGACTCTCACACATTTCATATCCATGGCTTTCTTAGTTTCTTCAAATCACCAAATTTTTCTTCATTACTTAGACATATGAAGATTTACTCGGCTTCTTACCTGACCATCTTTTTATAATCAGGCTATTTGTACAGATATATTTGCAGGTTGTGTTGGTTAAAATTCAACTGTCCTTTTATTTTTAAATGTTTTATTGCTACCTAATTGCAGTACATAATGTTTACATTCATTGTGAGGAGTTGGTATATGGATGTAACAGATCTTAGCTCTCTTTTTTTATCATCTTCTCTCCTTCCTTCCCAACTCTTCTCTGTATCTCTTAGTCTATTTCCCATTTTCAAAATTCTATCTTACTGTTTCCTATTATCTATCACTTATTTGCTCTCTATTTATACTTTTGGTTTCTCATATAAGACAAACTGTGGGATATGTAAGCTGTGTCCCTTTAGATGGTGAAAAGTTTTGCTAAACATAGATAATTCTCAATACTCAGCACTTTCTTGTGCATGTGGTGGGCCATCACTTATTTTCTTACTTGATGGTCATGTGATACACAGAACTGTGTCTCAGTCTTAGGACTATTCACTGAAGTATAATGTGTGTTCATACTATGTTATGAAGCTGTAGCCATAGAGTTAATGTCAGGAATATGAATATTGTAAGTCAAATGTCTGCCACTAACCAGCAGAGTCCAACTAGAGAGTCAGTGTAGGTCTTTGGATTTCTGTTTTCTTTGTTGGAGAAGGATAAATGTTAAACTTCCTATGGTTTTTGCTAGGACAAATGAAATTATAGACTCTTAAAAATATGAAAGCCCTGCTGGAATCTTAGGCACTGCTACTATTTTTCATTTCCTGAGGATAACTGTTGTCCTGATTGGATTACAAAAGCAATTCATGTGGAGAACCCTGTTGGAGTAGGGACAATGATGATCATATTAATATATTAAGTGTTTGCCAGGTTTCTGAGTGCTCCAAAATCACTATAATCATATGATAATTGTTCAGCACTTTTTTCTTAGTTGCATAAGTATTTTAATTCTTTTGGACTTTCATGCATAAATTTCTAGAATGTTATGCATCTTTGCTGCAAAAAAAAATTTCCCTTTAAAATAGATGATTACTTACTACATATTTAGAAACTTAACAATGGCAACTACAGCAGAGTTTCTCTACATTCTGATTGAATAGTGGTATTTAATAACATCACACATCAAAACAAAGACTTTAGTAGTGTTACCTTGTTGATAGCATTGGCATTGAAAGAAAGAAAGGAAGAAGGAAAGCAAGCAAGCAAGGAAGAAAGAATTTGTCACTGTATGCCCTTCTTTATAACAAATTTGAGCTGTTTAAGGAGTTGGGTATTGGCTTCCCAACTTTTTAAAGGAAAAGTTATACACTCATATTCCTAAGCACTCAAAAATAATAAATTTACTGAGAAAAATATAAATCAAATATAAGTAAAGTAAGAATTTTATTAATCCAGTGAACTATAGTTTCCTTTTGTAAAAGAGAGATAAGAGTGATTGTAATATTTGCTAGGTGATTATTTATGAAATGGAAATTCTTTCTTTTATTGTAAAAAGAAAAAACACAGAAAAGAAAAACAAAAAATAAGACATACAAACAACAAGAACAGTAAAAAAACACAAAATAATAACACTATAGGCTTTGAAAACAAGATGATAGGAATTTAACAATGGTTGTAATATTGCCTATTGGTATCTTCAAGAGTTGCTTAAATTACAAGATATAGACATGCAAAATTGATCTAATCATATGAGTATTAACTGTTATTTTTCCAAGAACTAATAGAATTAGTAGTATAATCACCTTAGCCATTTTATGTATATATAAACAAATTTATACCTTTCTTTTTCCCTTTTCTTCTTTTCTCATCTTAGTCATTCTACCCCTTTGAGCAGTTTCTTACCTTTTCACAGCATCTGCTGTAGATTTTGGGTCTTGTTTGCTTTTTAAGTTTCTTACATTAGGGAGACAATATGGTATTTACATATGTGAGTCTTAAATCTCATCCTTTTGCCTATAAAGGCCTCAATGCAATCCTTCTTTATAGCTGAGTTGTACTCCATTGTATAAAAATATCTTATCGTTTTTATCCATTCCTTGGCTGATGGGCATTTAGGTTGTTTCCAAGGATTCTTGATTTGAGATTGAAAACTTTCAGTTTTGTTCATTTAGTAAGATATTGGTTATTGGTTTTTCATATATGGCTTTTATAATATTAAGGTAAAAGCAATCTTTTCAGATTTTCTGTAGAGTTTTTAATCATAAATGTTTTTTGGACTTTACCAAATGTTTTCTGTATCTATTGAGATGATCGTATGATTTTTGTCTTTGGCTCTATTGATATGGTGTATTATGTATTGATTTGCATATGCTGAACTATGCCTGCATTCCAGGGATGAATTACAGTTGGTCATGGTGTATAATATTCTTGATGACTTGCTGCATTCTGTTTGCCAGTATTTTATTGGGGATTTTTGCAGGTATGTTCATTAGGAAGATTGGCCTATAATTCTCTTTTTTGGTTGGGTCCTTCTCTGGTTTTAATATTAATATAATACTTGCTTCCAGGAATAAGTTAGGGAGAATTGCTTCCTTTTCAATTTCACTGTTGTCATTGAGGACTGTTGTCGTTAAGTTATTCCTAAATTTCTTGTATAATTGAACAGTGAATCCATCAGGACCTGGACTTTCCTTCATTGTTAAGGTTTTAACTGCATTTTCAATTTCATTAACTGAAATTGGGTTATTTAACAGTTTTTCATCTTCTTGATTCACTTTTGGTAATTCATATGCTTCAAGCAATCTGTTCATTTCTTCTGTTTTTGTTTTTGTTTTGTTTTGTTTTGTTTTGTTTTGCGGCACTGGGTATTGAACTCACGACCTTGCGCTTGCTGGGCAGGCGCTTAGATCGCTGAGCTAGATCCCCAGCACATTTCTTCTGTTATTGAACCTATGAAAGTAAAGATTTTCAAAGTAGGTATTGATGATCTTCTGTATTTCCACAGAGTCTGTCATGATTTTACCCTTTTCATTCCTTATTACCTGAATTTGAGCTTTTTCTTTCATTTTTTGAAAAGTTTGGCTAAGGGCTTATCAATTTTATTTATTTTTTTTCAAAGAGCCAACTCTTGGATTCATTAATTCTTTGTATTGTTTACTTAGTCTCAAACACATTAATTTCTGCTCTGATCTTTATAATTTCCTTCCTTCTTTAAGCTTTGGGCTTGACTTTTTCTTCTTTGTCTAGATATTTGAGGGGTAGCATCAGGTTGTTTGTTTGTGTTTGTTCTGTTTTCCTGATGTGAGAATTCACCACAATAAATTTACCTCCGGTGACTTCTTTCATTGCATCCCACAGATTCTGGTAAGTTGTACTTGCATTTTCATTTGCTTGTAGATATCATTTAATTTCTTCTTTAATTTTCTCTGTGACACATTGATTATTCAGGAGTGCATTATTTAGTTTTCATATGTTTGTGGAGTTTTTGTGATTTCTTTTGTCATTAATTTTCAATTTCATGGCATTATGATCAGTTAGTATGCATGGGATAATTTTGATTCTTCAGCAGTTACTTAAGCTTGTTCTAGGGACTAGTATATGGTTTATTTTAGACAGTGTCCCTTGTGAAGCTGAAAAGAATGTATATTATAATGTTGTTGGATGGAATACTTTGTACACATCTACTAAGTCCATTTGCTCAGAAGTTTGATTCAACTCTATTATTCTTTGCCGAGCTTTTGTCTAGTTGATCTTTGTCTTTGTGACAATGGAGTGTTAAGGTCGCCTGTTATGATTTTATTATTGCTTATTTGATTTTTCATGTGTATTAATATTTGTCTTACATTGCTTGGTGCTCCCAAATTTGGTGCACATATATTTATGGTTGTTATCTCTTTCTTTTGAAACTTTTCCCTAAGAAGTATATAGTGACCTTCTTTGTCACTTTTGATCATTCTTGGTTGAAGTTCACTTTATCTGCAAATAGAATTACTATTCCTGGTTTTTCCTGAGTTCCTGTCACATGGAGTATTGTTTCTATCCTTTGACTTTCAGTCTATGAATTTCCCTTTGAGTTAAATATTTATACAGCATATTGTTGGATTTTGCTTCTTTATCCACTCTGAGAGTCTGTTTCTTTTGACTGGTGAATTAAGGCCATTTACATCAGTGGTTATCACTGATATGTATTGGCTTATCTTTGTCATGTTATCTTTCCATTGTTGGTTCCCTACTTTTACCCCTCTGTTTAATTGCTTGTCCTGCTTGTTGGTTGCTTGTTTTTTCTATTTTTTTCTTGGAATTTTGATCATTTCTATCTCTTTCTGGAATATCTTTCAGTATTCTTTGTAGGGTTGGTTGGGTTGTCATGAAATTCTTCAGTTGTTCTTTGTCATGGAAGTGTTTTCTTTCTCCATTTATTATGAAAGATAATTTTTCAGGGTACATCAATCTGGGTTGGAAGTTGTTTTCTTTCAGTACTTGTAAAACTTCACTTCATGCTCTTCTTGACTTGATAGTTTGTGTTGAGAAGTCTGCCATGATTCTGATAGACTTTCCTATATAGGTGATCTGTTTCTTTTCTCTAGAAGCTTTTAGTATTCTGTTCTTAGGCAAAATTTCTGGAATCTTGATTATTATATGTTGTGGTGTAGATTTATTTTGGTTATAGCTAAATGGAGTTTGATACGCCTCACTTACCTGTATGTCAGGTTTTTTTCCCATGTTTGGGAAATTTTCTGCTATTATGTCTGCAAACAGTCTTTTTATGTGATTTGTATTATCTCTTTCTTTTGACACCTATCAAACTCATATTGTTTCTCTTTGCATCATCCTGCAGCTGTTGAATTGTTATTTTCTGATTGCTTGTTATTTTTAAGAGTTGTTTCCTTTCACAATGACTAGTCACAATTATGTCTTCAAGGTTTGAGAGCCTATCTTTATTTTCACTCATGTGGTTTTGCAGGCTTTCAATGGAATTTTTATTTCCTGAATATCTCCTTGAATCTGTTTCCTGTATTCTAATTGCTTCTTGTATTGTTCATTCAAGGCTTCTGTCACTTTCCTACACTCCTCTATTTTTTTAATCTAAATCTTCTTTGGATGTATTCACCAATTCTTTCACTATATTTATCATTTATGTTTTTAACTGAGTGATTATTTCTGACCTGATTTCTTTTACAGTTTTGTGGAGTTGTCTGTTTACTTCCCTTACTATCATTGCAAAGATTTAAGGTGTTTGATTTCCAAATTTATCCATGTCTATGTCTCCTGGACTTGATCTGGATGGGCTGGAAGTTTGAGGTTGCATCTTGTTCTTTTGTTTTAGCATTTTCCTCTGTTCCTCTGAATCAGCCAGATACCAAGTCCTAGTTGCTTCCTGTTCTGATAGGATGTCAATCAGTGGGCCTCAATGAGGGTTGCTGTTGGTTCTGGGTCACATAGACTTTACCAAGGGTTCCTGGATGACTGAAGTTTGTTGGGTACAGGTTCCCAGTCCTTGTGAGCCTCACAGATGGTTCTCAGATGTGGATGGGTCATTGGAGGGAGACTCCCAGCTCTAGAAGACCTCATAGGGCTCCTAGATGACTGCAAGTTGCTGTGCACAGGTTCCCAGTCCCTGGGGATTCAGAGATAGTTACTGGATGTGGATGAGTCACTGGATGCAATTTCAGTCCCTGAGAGTCTCACCAAGGGTTCCTAGGTGTGGATGGGTCACTAGTCCTTGAAGGACTCACCAAGGGTTTCTCAATGACTGTGGGACCCTGGGCACAGACTCGCGGTCCCTGTGAGCCTCAGAGATACTGTCTGGCTGTGGGTGAACACCTGGAAGCAGCTTTTCTATCCCCAAGAGCCTCACCAAGACTTCCTAGATGACTGTGAGATGCTAGGCAGACTCCCAATCCCTGTGGGACTCAGATAGTTTTTGGGTGTGGGTAGGCCTCTGGGCATGGAAATTGTTTCTATGAGATTCTGAGTGTATAGGTTACTGAGTGTTTTGTGTTTTCTGAGCTGGTTTCATGTTTTTCCTTCACTGATAATAACATGCTTGAGAAAGTGCGCAGTAAATTCCAAAATCTAAATTTTAACTTCTAGTCTGCCTTCTTTCTAGTGTAAAGGCAGAAACATATTACTTAATACTACACTCCCCAAATTTAACTTCCTCATCTGGAAAAGGAGAATAAAAGCAGAATCTATTGGTAGGGGTTTGAGATGATAATAAGTGATTAAATATGTGAAACACATGGCTCAGAATTTGAAACATAGTATGTACTTCAGAAATACTGGTATCTTTCAACTAAACATTGCGTCATGCTCCAAAAATATTTTAAGGAATTAGAGTTTAAACATTTCTTACCCTTATTCCCTTGGCTCCATTTAAAAATCACGATTTTCATGGGTGACCTTTTTCCTAAACTATATTATTGCTGGCAAGCAAAGATTTAATTAAAAATTAAAGTCGGGGAAGTTTCCTCTGGGATTCAAAGTGCTCCTGCCCTCCTCAACATAAAGTGCTGGCTTTTAGACAAGAGTATTGATGAAAAGGATTTGTTCTTACTGCTAGAACAAGCCAGTTAGGGCAATTCTTCAAGAGCTGAGCTGTAGCCTTTTATTCATGATTAGATATTAGGGTTTTAAAATTTCTACTTTGAAATGTACATTTCTGGACTAAAAAAAAAGAAAGAAAAAGAAAAGAGATCATTTGGGGATTTAGGGCCATTTCCATTTCCTTGAGACCTGTTATCTGTCTTCATTTGAAAAAGTCCACTAAATTCTGGAATTGCTGTTCTGACCCCAAAATCTTCAAAGGGCAGTGACCAATTAAGGCTACTCTTCTTCCAGACATTTTTGTACAGACATTTTTAGCACAAGGCTCTGTGATCACATTTTCTAGTTCCCTACTGCATATCACCTCCTCCCATGCTTTGAATGAATGCACTATGCCTTCCAATAAGATATTCTTATCAACCTGGTAATGATCAAACTGTGTGGTCCAGCGAGCCAGAGGTCTGAACCACTGTGATTCTTTCAGAGCCAAGACTAGCTCATTTGTTTAATTTGCTGGTGGAAAAACATCTCTCTATAGTCGCTGAAAGCTAGTAGCATATAGCACCACTTTATGAATTCTTATTTATTTTGCTTTTATTTCTAGGCTTTTTTTTCATGACTTGTGTCACATCTTCTGAGATCAGAGACAGGATTATTCTGTGATTCTTCTTTTCTTGGTTTTCTGGTGTGTGGAAGAACTTGCATCGGAACAGCAGGCACGAATATGCCAGGTGGAGGTCCTAAAATTTTAGTGTTGACCTATTAGCACACTCAAATACTGACTTCCTTTTTAATCTAACACCTACTTCAGTGGCAACATTATTAATAATTATCTCAACCCTAAAAATAGATTTTCGGAGAATGAATGAGATGTTCTCAGCAGAGAAACTTCTCAGGTCCTTATCTTTTAACAGTATCAGGACAAAGTGTGTTGAGATAATTACATCTAGAGACAGAATTGCAGAAATTACTCAATTTTCTGAGCCTTGCCTCATGGCTTGTTATAGCTATTTTTTTTAAACATTTGCAGAAACATTTATTTTCTGATGTACATGAGTGATATACTTTTACAGAAAAGTGAGTCTTTCTTTCTTTGTTTCTTTCTTTCTTTCTTTCTCTCGTTCTTTCTTGATTGGTACATTTTACATATACATAATGAACACATTCATTATAGGGACTTTGTACCTGTACATGATACACCTTGCTTCCCAGTCCCCTCCCCTCCCTTGAACCCCCTTCCCCACTTTATTTACAAAAGCTTTGTTTCCGTTTTTCTTCCTTCTATTCTCTTTCTTTCTGTTTCTTCTTTTCTTTTCCCCTCCTGCTTCCCTCATTCACCTTCTCACTTGAACATTTTCTTCCCATTTCCCAATATGTATTATACATTTCTTGTGGAAATCAGTGTGTAGATTCCTCAAAAAACTTTAACTAGAGTCCGTTTGACCCAGCTATTCTCCCTTCTTGATATTTTCCTAAAAGAATTAAAAGCATCACACCACAGTGATATATACACACCCATGTTTATGACAGCACAGTTCATAATAATTAAATCTTGGAAACAGTCCAAATCCCCATCAACTGATGAATGAGTAAAGAAATTGTTTTTGTTTGTTTGCTTGCTTTAATATACAATGAAGTACTACTGTGCCACACAGAAAGATAAACTGGAGACATTTTTAGCTAATGGATGCACCTTGAGACTATACTCTTAACTGGAATCAATTTGATTCACATGTTTAAATACCATATTGTTTCTCTGATGTGAGAAACTGAAAGTATAAAGAAAGTGTTTATTTTATAAAAAGTGTTTTTTATAAAAATGTTTATTTTACTAGGACATATATTGTACAACTTGGATAGAAAATAAAATTCATCTTCTGTGATACTTTAGTCTGTCATTAATGGCAGCTAAAGTTCTGAGTTGAGAAAATTCCTGACACTCGATTTTGAGACAGAGTTTTAATCATAATCAAGATAGCATAAAATGGTTACAGATATGAGCGTTTCACAAATGCCCAGCCTGTGCTAGTGTAATGTAGCTCCATACACCATAGAATCTTAAATAAAAATGTTTTAAAGAGTATTTTTGCATAATTTTTCCATTTCTCAGGTCAAATCCTCAAGGTTCCAAATTACAGAATCGCACTTTTCATGAAATACTGAAAGTTTGAGGATGAAATATAATTAATACCTCCTTCCCCCTAGTTTTCTTCCCTAAATTCTCATCTTTTCTAAGGTTAGAAAACTCATTGCAGACCCTAAATATGAGTGTGCAGTGATGAATTTGATCTTGACAAACAATTTTGATGAAAAGTTTTAAACAAAATTAGTTTTATCCTATTAATAAGGCTAAAAATAGTACTGTTATGGTTTGAGCGCTTCCTTGAAAGGTTATGTGTTGGTAGTGTGCTCCCTAGTATGGCAATGATTGGAGGTTTTGGAACTTTTAAGATATGGGATCTATTAAATAGTAACTGGTCCTTGAAAAATATTAAGGCTGATCTTACAGAGTGAAGTAGTTGAGGGAGAGTGAATTGTTGAAGAAAAGCAAGACTGGACCCTTTCAGGTCTTTGGCTTCTTTTCTCATCGTGTGATCATTCTCACACCTGCTCACACCATATTAGCATTCCCTATAGACCTAGTCAATGGGCCCACCCAATCCTGGACTTTCAGTCTCTAAAACTGCGAACTAAATAAACCCCTTTTGTTTATAATGTAGCAATAGAAAACGGACTAGTACAAGTACCTACTTTATAGAATTATTGAAATGACAAAATATGTTAATTCAATCTGTTGCAAGAGTTTTAGCTATAAATATTATTACTAACTCTGAAAGTAAGTTCTAATTTTTTTTAATACAAGTGTAATAGGTAAATTTTGTATGTGAAATCCAAATTGTTAGTTCTATTTGAGCTGATAATAAAACAGTTCTGAAAATTTAAGGCAGAATCTTTCCTAACTTTTCTCTTCTTTTGTTCACAGGAACTCTATAATTGCATGGTGAACTGATTCTTTCATTGACTACTCAAAACCACAACACTAGGAATGATAAGAATTCAATGGTAGTGGA
>RJWT010000816.1:0-57159 GCA_004365215.1 Cuniculus paca
AGGACTTCAAACAGAGAGATTAGAGCATGGGGCCTGCCGCCTCCCCTGTTCTGTAGGGGCTACGAGGGTTGTGTTGGGCTCACATCACTTTGTGCTCAGTAGAAGCTCACTAAATGGTTGGGAATGACTATAGAGGCTGGCAAGTGTTTGAGTTTGGTCTGTGGCTGGTTAGGTTGCTAGGATTAAAGGTTAGATTTTCCACAAGGTCCAAGTGAGTGGATCAGTCTGCAGCCAGGATAGGGAGGTCACTCTAGGAAGGGCCTGGAATGTCAGTTTTTGTTGGGGAATCAGCCAATCTCTGGTGAGTGGAGAGGTCAGTCTGGCTGGGGTGAAGTCTCTGCCCTCATTTGCTTCTTACACATTTCCTTAGTCTGGAGCTTCATGCAGCATCCCTGGCATCCTGAGCTCTTTTGCCCTCATCCACAATGCCCCAGTGCCTAGTGGGGCCGCCTAAGACAGATGTGGCTCCAGGGAACTCCTGAGCAGCACCTAGGATCACACTCTGAGGTCTGGGGGCCTCCCGTGTCCTTGCATTCAGGCTGTTCTCCGCAGCTGACCTGGGACACAGCCCCTGCATGGAGGGTGCAGTGACTCAAAAGGCTTCAGACCCTCGGAGGCATTTCCTGTTTTCCAGTGAACAGAAAGCGGCTTCCTGTTCAGAGCAGTCCATAGGGACAGTTTCTTTTTTCGATGGTGGGCGGGGTGTCTGGGGTGGAGGATGCAGGCTTTGTTGGACTTGAGGACCAGCTCCTGAGACCTTTCGAGGAGGTGGCACAGGAAGAAGGGTGGGGAAGGAGGGAAAGAGCCCTAGATGCCTGCCTCTGTCTTGTTTCCTGGCTGCGCCTTTGTGTTCACATTGAAAGCCTTTGGAGAGTGCAACATACATCTGGTTGTGTCAAACAATTATTTATATTTCACAAGGAGGTGAAATTTCTCTAAAGAGATAGAACAAAAAGTGTGCAGCCTGTTTTGGGATGGAGACTAGAGATGCACAGGGAAGAGGCAAGTCTTTAGCCCCAACCAGATCCAGATTCAAATCATTGAGCACTGGATCCATTCTTCACTGCTGTGCTGGCTGTGCTGTTTGGACAACTTCTCTGAGCCTCAGAGCCTCCATTTCTAAGTGAAGGGTGTGGAGGAGGGTGCCTAAGTACCTCTTTCCAAGTGGAATAGGTCAGTCCTTCCCTCTCCATCCTAGTGCAAAGGGGAGAGAGATACAGAGTGCGTCTATTTCCCAGTAACTGATAAGATCCACCCTGGCCAAAATCCTGCTCTGCTGACCTCTCCTCAGATCTTCTTGGGCTCCTTTGCACCCTGCAGGCTACTCTGGTCTGCAACTCCTCCCTCCATAGTTCAGCCTCCCAGGTGGTGAGTGGAGGAAGGGTCAGCTCAGAGGATGGAATTTCCTGCTCAGCCCCACCCTCCCCAACCGGGATGTCAGTTCCTCTTCTCAAGGTCCTCGCAGGGACACAGGGAAGGGACAGCAAAACCATTTATGGAAGGACGTCATAGGCTTAAGTTTTCAGGAGGCACTGGTCACCGGAGCCCACAGCTCCCCTCCCCACTAGGCCCTGAGCTTGCTGCAGCAGGCCTGGCTGGGGAGGGGGGCACTGCAGGGGAGCCAGGGAGGGATCTTCCTGTCCCGCCTCCTTGAGGATTCCATCTGGCCCCAGTACTCTGTCCTCTGTGTCACTGCCCTTGGCTCTCAGTGACAGCCTCCGCTCTGATGGGCTCTCTTGACTCTCTTGGGGGGAAGCTAAATTGCTGTGGCACAAGGTAGTGTGACCACTCTGTGTGACCATGTTGAGGCTCACAACTTGTCTGAGCAGTGAACAACCTAACGCAGCTGGCCTTCTCCTTCGTTCTCTCCCCCTTCTCCCCAGCATCGTTTTTTCCCAGGATGACAAACTGGGAGTGAGGGGGACTGGCACATTGAGCAGTACTGTGAACATCTCCGGGCCCAAGCACCTGCATTAACATACTCCTGGAGGGACGGCCCTAGGCAAGTCAAGCTTTCTAGGCCTGAGCCCACAGCTGGAACTAGGCAGAACCCCATAATCACAAGGCCATGGGGCTCTGGGAAAATCCATTCTCAGGACCCTCATGGTTTATCTTCCTTTCAGCTTTCCATAGCACCTGTCTTCTCGGTGCAGCCCTAGGCTCAGGCAGGAGGGGCCTGCTCCAGGATGTGGGGTTCCCTATGCCTGGCGCCTAGGCTGCTGTCACAGTCTACACAAATCCTATTCTTCCCAGGTGACCTAACCCCATGGTGTGTGACTGGAACCTAGACACTACGATCTCAGGGTCTTCACGGTATGAGACACTGCCCATGGTAGAAAGGGGCCACAGGTGAAACCAGTTTTCCCTAAATTCAATCTGGCCATTTAGGTTGGCATAGATGTGTAATTTTAGACACAAGCCAGGACATCCTTCATTTAACCATAGTTTGATATGTAAGTTTGAAAATTTTAGTGCTATTGTCCACATATACTACTGTTAAAATGTTAGGGGCAGCCTAAGACATTAGTTGATGATTTACTTAGTGGTCACATTTAATGCTTATATTGTCTGTCCACACCCCACTCCATGCAAACTCTGTACAGATAGGGACCTTTCTTTTGTTCACTGATGTCTGGATGAATGGTTGGCACATAGTAGGAACTCCATGAAAATTTGTGGAATAAGTGAATAAATGAATGAATAAATGGTTCTGTGCGTAAATATTTTTGAATGGTCTTTGAGGTCAGACTGAAGTTTGAAAATTTGGGCAATTTTAAAATTTTCTTATCCATAGAATGGACATATAAATATACCAGTTCTATGAAATTGTGGGTGCTAAACAAGTTATATAATATCTGAGCCTCAGTTTTCTCATCTAGGAAACAGGGATAATTAGAATTTCTATTTCTTGTGATTTTTGAGAAGTTTAAATAGGTTACTTTATGGGAAGACAGTACGGCACCTGGAACACAGACAGCAATACACTTGGGTTCTTAGTGACCTAAAGAAGGAAGCATGGATGTAGGATTCTGCCCCGGTACCCAGAAAACCAGCCTCTCCGAGCTTCTCAGTGCAACCCCTGTGCAGAGGCCCGAGGCGGTGGCAGGAGGGCACGGGAAGGGGTGCATTTTGTCCCAGAATGGGGCTGGTTCTGACCTCATTCCTGGGGCAGCACTTCCCTCGTGGCCATTGACCATGAACTCTCACACACACAACGACAAGGGGTCTTTACCGAAGAGGGGGGCTGGACTTCGAGAGGCTGTCCCACCTACAAAGGCCCTCAATCTACCTTCAACTATTTCTGGGTCCTTGAGAGTCTCATCCTGGGAAAGGCTGTGGAGGCTGCTGCAGCGCTGCCCTGAAGCTTAGGCCCCAAGCTCCAGCCCTTTATGCCATGCAAAACCAAGGGTTCACCTGCCCTGTGCCAGTCCCCACCTTGCTCAGCCTGCAGTGCCCTTTCACCCCTTGTGCGTTAAGGCACACGCAGCCCCTTCCTCTGCCTCTTTGTCTCGTGACTACCTCACCGCCTTGTCGCTGGGTGTCTTTGATTCTTGTACCCCCTCTCTGCCCCAGAGAGGATCCTTCACTGGAGGAGTGGGGTGGTGTGTGTCAGGTGCCCCTGGGGGCTTGGACAGGCTGGACAGGTAGGGAATGCAAACCAATCAGAGAAGAAAAGACAAGCTGCCGTGTCACAGCGAGACACACGTTTCTATGATTCAGGCCGCACACTGAAGGAGAGGCGGGTAGGTGGATTGAGGGGCCCTTCAGCAGGGAATCATAGCAATGTTACCTGTCACTGTGCCTGAGAGCTTTTTACCTCGCTGACGCCTCACCACAGGCTTTGAGGTTGTAGGTCTTATTGTCACCATGACCCATATATAGAAACTGGGTTAGACAGGTACTGTAATCCGCCCCAGGTGACAGAGCTGGAGCCAAGGCTCACTGCCTGTGGACGCCCTAGTGAATTGTGCACTGCGGAGTCCCTCATGTTTGGTTTTGGTGGGTCTGGATCATGGCGAGAAGGGGAGGCTTGGCTAGTCCCTAACCATCTCTCGGACACATTCCAAGTCCCCCACATGCATTTCAGCATGGAGGAGTCTTGGGGCCATTCTGAAAGCCTGTGAAGTTCCAGCTTTTTGTGACACTGCCTCAGAGGAAGGGCCCACCAAAGCAAACACAGCCCTGTTCCAGTCACAGGAGAGGGCTGCGAATGGATACTAAGCAGCCTGGATACCTCAGGAGAGCACAGGGACAGAGACAGGCACAGGTCCAACCTAGGCGCTATCCCCAAGGAGAAAGGTGTCTTGGTCTGTTTTCTGTTGCTGTCACAGAATACCCAAAACTAACTCACAATGGAAAGGAGTTTAATCTGCTCACCTTCAGGAGTTCCGGAGTCCGGGACAAAGCAGCAGCATCGGTGAGCTCCTCATAGCTTGGCAAAAGGTGGACTGGGGATTGAACTCAGGCTCTTACAAATGCTAAGCAAGTACTCTGCCGCTAAGCTGCATGGTCAGGTCCTGGAACTGCGCCTTCCATTTTTCAGCTGTAAAATATAACTAGCAAATAAAAACTGCACATATTTATGGTACATAGTGTGATGTTTTGATATACATATGCATCATAAAATGATTAAATCAAGCTAAATAATATCCATCTTCTCACCTTCTCATTTGCTTGTGATAATTAAATTTTCTCTCAGCATTTTTCAAGTATACATCATTAACAAAACCCCAAGCTTTTCAATCTCTAGAGTTTATTCTGCTTAAAGGGATTTGTACCCCTTCACCAATATCTTCCATTGCCTCTCAGGCCCCTGCACCCACCATACTGCTCTCCTTGTCTAGGGGATTCATGTTTCTCCTAATTGCTTAAATTCATGCTGCTTCTTGGGTGGTCAGTTGTCTAGAGATAGCTGGCTGAATCAGAGAGGAGAATATGCGATAAATATGTCCTTGTTGGATGGGACTGGAGATGCCTGCTCACGTCTCCAGGTAGGCAGGCAATATGGCCAAGGGATAAACACTGAGAAGCAGACCTTTTGGAATGACACACCAAAGTCCTTGGAGGGCTTAATGGAATTGATTCGGGGGCTAAGGGTACTGCTCAGTGGCAAAGTGCATGCCTAGCATACTCAAAGAAGGGAAAAACAGTGAAATCATTTCTGTGGGGAAGGATAAGTTAGGTTATTCCCTCACTTTAGCATACCAAATAGTAAAACCAACACAAAATACATTATACATATTGAACCCTCCACCTGACATGTGAAACTAGAAGGGAGGGTGGGGAGTGGGCCCCTGGGGGAATAATTAAAGTATCTAATGTGCATGTACAAATCTGCCACAATGAAACCCCCTAATCAGTAGAGCCAATATGCACTAATAAAAAATGGGAAAATGCAGCTCATACTGAACAGAGTTTTGGCTGACTGGAATTTCTGATGTACTCAAAAGTGTACTTTTTTGAGTTTCAAATATTTTTGAAGGCTGGGGGTGTAGCTCAGTGGTACAGCCTCTGCCTAGCATGCGTGAAGCCCTGGGTTTATTCCTTAGCTCTGCCAAAAAGAAAAAAGAGCCCTTGAGAAGCCAGTGTGGAAGAAAGAGGTGTAACAGGAGCACGGCTGCACCAGGGCCACCTGAGTGGAATAGCAGAAAAGGAGCCCAGAGTGGTAAAGGGATCCAGAGGGCTCAGGAGTCACCAGGATGGCCACAGATGTGGAGCAGCAGGGAGGAGGGTGCAGGCTACGAAAGGGCCTGCCTGTCAGCTCAGTCCTCAAGGGGACTCAGCCTCCAAGGAATGTCCTGGACCTCACGAGTTCTGAGCAGCAAGCCAGACAGTCCTGGCGAGGTCTTCATGGACTTCGGCTATAAGGAGGTACATTTTCTTCTTTGGAGAGACAAAAACACAGGGGCTGCATGCTTCCTTGGCATCTCCCAGTGCTCTGAAGCAGATAGGATGCCACCCTTCCATGCCACCACAGCAAGAGCTGCACCCCATCTTCACAGGCCTCTTAAGCCTTTTGTTGGGACCTCAGAAGCACAGAGACAAGCAGGGGGATCACGGAAGGTGTAAACTTGCAGTCCCTGTACACCTGTACACCTGCGAAGAAGGAAAAAGCTGAAACCTGTCTAGGTTTTGGATTTGGGGAATCTCTAATTTACAAAAGGTAAAAAGCTTGATTGGTACCCCTCTGCCACTCATGAAGGAGGTAAGAGTCCTTTTGAGGACTGAGAAGTAAGATTTAACATCATTGTATTTATTAGGTTCTGAAACAATACACATTCACATCCTTTTGAATACAGTACATTTGGCACAACAATGTTTACAATGAAATAACACTAATGAATGGCAAGAGATTCAAATTACATCCAGAAAGGAAAAAATGTACAAATAAAGCATCACAATACAAAATAAAACCCTTAAAATTGAATATGTTTTATATTTAGCCAGAATTATTTTGCACATAATTTAAAAAGAGGTAACTTTTTAAGCCTTCTTTTTGTTTTTGTAAAGCAAGAATGCATTATATTTTCACCTTTGGAGGAAAAATTATGTTTCTACTTCACAAAGTCTATAATGAGAGAACACAAGAGAATAGCTATCCTTCATATTTTTTTGGCATTTTTTGCACTTTTTTTCCTTTAAAAAAGAGGGAGGGAGGGAGGGAGACACAGGGAGAGAGAGGGAGGGAGAGAGAGAGAGAGAGAGACAGAGAGAGAGAGCGCCACGAGTGAGCGCTGGAAAGATTACAAGGAACTGGCAGAAATGTAAGAGTTCCTCTGCTTCCAAATTCTTGTTGCAAATAAAGGACTCAAGGAATACAGGAGCCTTTTTCCATAAGTCTAGACTGGATTTCAATCTGCCTGCCTGAGAGGCAGTGGAGGCATCCTGGCTGCTGGCTGTGGGTACTACTGGGGCCTAGAGCTACCAGGTGGAATGTATTATCTGACTTCCCAGCAAAAATGACTGTTGTCCTGTAGGAAGGGCCTGACCCTCATAGCCATACAAACACCACCAGTCCTTGGACAAGGCCTTTTGGCATTAGAGTTGAAGATGGCTTGGTTGTCTGAAGTTCACAGTGGTGGAGGAAGAAGGAAAGACAGGTGGAGGGGAAGGGTTCATTGAGGATTGACTGAGATTATGCATGAGTATGATGGGTGTATTGTCATGTCTCCCTAAAAAATGAGATGATGCCACCGTGAAGATGTTTCTGTGCTTGTACTCCACTCCAGAAGATAGTCTGCCCCTGGTATGTCAAGTTACCGAAGATAAATTAAATTAATCCAATGTTCTTTATCACTTCACTGGTATGCCAAATACATGGATTGATAAAGCATAGTATTCAATATTTGCAATCATCATAAGAACAGATAATAATTACACCTGAGTTTTTAAAAAAATAAAAACGAAAGAGAACTGAATGTCATCATTAGTAACAAAGGCTGTGACCAGCCAGATGCAAATAGGGACACACTCTATGGGCTGGAAATAGTCACTGTCCAAGCTTTAAAAGCACAATTGAAAATATTCCTTTTGGTCCCCCATCTCTGTCAGGGCATAATAGAGCACAGGAGAACTAGACATGAAATTTAATATAGCTTAATACATATATATGTTTACATCTTTTAAAATAAAATAAAATAAAATAAAATGAAATAAACAATAACACCACCCCCCAAAGAAAGAATACACCTATCTCTCGGTAACTTGAACCAATACACGTATAGAGTATTGCACCTGGACATTATTATAATTATTCTTTCATAGACTAAAGTTTTATAATATGCCTGAACATGCAGCAGTTGATACCTCTATATTCAATGAATTAATTCCACAGGCCTTGCAGCAAACACTATATACAAAAATCTCAAATGTACAAAAGGCAAAAAGCTTCATTAGTGCCACTTTGCCACTCACAAGTATATATATTTAGGAACAGCTGGGAAATCCACGTGCAACAGTTGGAATGGATTCCATTCCCCTGCGAAATCAGTTCAGTAAAATAGGTAATCAAATGACCTCCAGGAAACATATACACAAAGCCACAGAGAACCCTTGGAAATCAAAGAATGTAACACTGTTAGCATATCTACAGGAGGTAACATCTCATTCATAAGTAGTGTCCACATGAGTTGCCACTGCATGTCACATGGAAACAAAACTCCGAGTACAACCAGTCACACTGTCAGTTTGCAAACCGTTCCCTTTGGTCTCCTGCCATGCTCTACCCAACGCATGGTGAGCCTTTTTCCACTTGTGCCAAAGTCGACACTTCATAATTAACTTTAAATGCTTAATGCTTAAAAACCACAACACAGTAGTACTACCATTTTGTAGAAGTGCACAAAATAACACATTGCTGCAGAAAATAAATAGCGTTTATGCTGGGAACTCAGGACGACACTGGGAACTGAGTTTTGCCAAGAACCCTAGGGTCTTCACCATTGCTGTGGTGGCCTTTGTATTCAGGTAGAACTGTAATAATGAGGAGCGCTACTTGTTTCCTTTTCTTTCAGTTCAACTAGCCCTCATGTGTCACTAAAGCATTGATAGCACAAATCTTGGGTGACTGGATTCTCGTTGTATATTAGCCCTTTGATATCCACCTGTATTCATACTGGAATTTCTATCTTTTGGCCAATTAGAAAGCTAACTTTGATAATACATTTTTCAAATGTTAATGAAGTTCAAAAATCAAAATTACTTTTTTCCACAAAAGTGATTTCTGCTATGAGATACAAACTTATAAGACTTTGGCATGCTCAAAAGCAGACACCAAAGCAAGCCAGAATGAGCCATTCCCGAGCAAACTGATGCAGCTCGCCGGCCTGTGTGTCTCCTGGGTCCCCTCCATCAAGGGCACCTGCCTTCATGTGGAGGAGGTGCCAGTCTCTTCTTGTCCTGGGCAGAAGGGCAGGGATGGCAGGCCAGAGGACAGAAAGGACGAGAAGCAGGAGGTGTCAGGATTTTACATCCAATGGCAAAGCCAGAGTCTTCTTGTTTGATATTTTTCTTTTTTCTTTGTAATAAAAGAACTGAAGTTGCTTCACAGCTAGGAGCCCCCATGGAGTAGAAACAGGCTTGCCACAGTCTAAACATGGCAATGCAGACACCCAGGGGCTGACCCAACTCCAGTCTGTATTCCAAATGAGGCAAGACCTGAGAGTGCCTTCTGGTCACCAGGAGGTGGGATAGGAGGCGGCATGGGGGAAGGGAATGCAATAAATAGAGAATGGCACGGGATGGGGGCTCTGGGAAGAGGAGTAGTTCTGGACCTTCTGAGTCTCTGGAACCTGGGGTCTTCTCAGCATCCTCCCTGCAGCAGCGGCAAGCCCACCCCAAGCGGCTTCTCAGGGCATCAGGTCTTCGCCAAAGTAGGAGAAGCCTTTGAACTCCTCCTGGTTAATCTGCTTCACAATCGCTTCATCCACAAGCGTGAGTACTGGCTCTTCCCGGGTAAAGTCTTGGTCAAAGTTATTGACGTCTCTTTTGGTTTTCTGTGGGAAAACAAGAGAAAGCACGGAGTCAAGGCTGACCTGCTTCCCGAGGGAACCCCACGGGGAGTGGGCATCCAGGGAACCAGCCTCTCGCCAAAGCGAGCCTCTAGCTACTGGAAGCAGACACAGGGCTGTTCCAATGAGGCAACGATGGATGGCCCCAGGACCGGGAGGTGACAGTGGAGGAGGAGAGAAGGAATGAGCTGAGGTGAGAAGGAAGAAGGGGTGTGTGGGAATGATGGAAAAGCAGGGAAGTGGGATTCCCACAGGCTGAGTGTGTGTGCATGTGCATGTGTGCGTGCGTGCATGTGTGTGTGTGCATACGGGTATCTGGGGGGAGTAGGATGCAAAGCTCCCCCTTGTATCCCCTCGTGGCATCTTCCATAAGCCTTGGGCATCAAGCTGTTCCTCCCTGTAACCCAGGGAACAAACCTGAATCCACCCCCCACAGTCTCTAGTGCTCTAGATCCCATAACCCTGCCACATCTGCTCAGAGGACATCCTCTCTCTGAGCAGGAGGATTGGCGGGGACAGGATCGTCTTCCAGGAAGCCTGCCTCGACCCCCACCTGCCTTCACCATTACCTTAGTTTATACTCCCCTATTTGTATTATTATTGCTGTACTTGGCAAGCTGACTTGCCATGATGTTTGTCTGTGTCTAGTCCGTGAGCTCCTGCAAGGTCCATATCTCATCTAATTCATGTTGGGTTCCATAACGAACAACAAGCAGTAAGCTTACTGAGCTTCACTCAGTGTCTACTGAGTGAAGTGAGCAAACCTGTTACTCACCCCCCGCCCCAACTCGGAGGACCCAGACCTGGTTAGACATTCAGATTCGCAAAGGAAGACTGCGTGGCTTATAACTGGGGAGACAGAGACTAGCAATCAACCAATCCACAAACAAAGCCTGGTTTTTGGAGAAAATCAGGAAGGGTAAATAATGTTCTCCGCCTTTAGGCGTTTATGGCTGCACTGGGGAGCCAGTATGCCTGTCTAGAGCATATTACATTGGTTGGAGAAACTTCCATAGAGAAGTCAGAGCTTGGGGCAAGGCCTGAAGGATGAACTACCATTGTGTGGGTAGAGATGGGAGAAAGGCATTTTGTGTAGGGTGACAGATGGGACAAACGCAGGAGCATAAAAGAGATATTCGTGGGACAGCAGGTTTGCCAAGATGCCTGGGGCAGAGGCCAATGTGGGAATTATGGGACGTAAAGCTGAGGCTCCACTGTGAGGCCTTCAATACCAGCCCCTCCTTATTATTCTCCCTGCCCCCAGCACACTGTACAGCACACTGGTGGGAAGTCGGGGGGTGCCCAACAGTTCCTTCTAAAGACACTGAGGAACTGGTACTACCCAGGACGAATAACCTGGACAATGGAATATATCCTACGGGAAGGTCAGCAGTATAATTTTTTTCCCCAGTACTGGACATTGAACCCAGAGCTTTTACTATCAGCTACATTCCCAGCCCTTTGTTTATTTATTTTTTGGGGGGCTTGAACCTGCAATCCCCCCCCTGCCCCGCCTCCCAGAGTGTTAGGATTATAGGCATATATCAAAATGCCCTAAGATTAGCAACACTGTCCATAGGAGAAATAACATACTCCATGCTTGGTGGGGACCAGTAACCTAAAAGGTATCAATGAGTAGTCTACAAAAACAGTGGCTTTGAGTCAAAGCTGTGTCTGTACTCTGTCTTCTCACGTACGTGGCCAATTAACGTCTCTGAGAAGTAGTTGAGCACAGAAACCGGGCCCGCTTTGTCTCAGCTGGCTTTCCGCAAGCTGGACAGTAGCTCCCCTCAGCCCGGGGTCTCCCACAGTTTCCTAACACCTCCTGCAAGAGCAGAGCTCCGTGGGGGCAGTCTGGGAAGCGCTGCCTCAGGGTTCACGAGGCGTCTTCACATTCATTTCCTTGTCTGACCCCGGGACAGGCAGGTATTGTGATGCCATTTTCCATGTTCGAAGATGTTAGGTGGCTTGACCAGAATCAAGAAAGGCCACAGCCTGAAAAGGCAAAGCTGGAATTTGAATCTAGGTCTCAGCACGACACTTCCCACGGGGTGGGAGGTATGGAAATCCATACACTCACTGGACAAGCAGGAAGACACAGAAAGGGTCGAATTCAACCACCAGGAGACATTTAGGAAAAGCCATTGAGGTAAAATAAAGCCAGAAAGGTCTGCTGTAGGCTAAGCTGGTGGGGAGCACCGTGGGGTGGAGAAAAGTGGATACCATGGGCAGGGGATCTGTTTCAAGTAGCTCCAGATTGAATTTGGAATCATGGACAGCACAGAGAAGGACGAGCTCAGCCATCCTATTTTTCAGCACGTCAATCCCGTCTGGTATCTTTTTTCTGGGAGTGAGCCGAGTATTTCAGGTCTTAGAGACCTTGGAAGGAGGAAGCAAGGTGACACAGAAAACCCAAGGGATTCCCAGAAGCAGGACTTGCGGCTGCAGGACATCATGTTGCCTCTTGAGATAGAAAAAGCTCAGGAGTGGCTTAGTGGCCTGTGGCAGGATGGCCAACCTGGGCCGAGACTATCTGTTCTCGTTCTCCAAGGTGCACAGGACCAAAGGAAGAAGGAGGCCCTGTGCCGCATGGGACTTCAGAGAGGAACAACAAAGCATCTCCAGAGTGATGCATGCTGCCATGGGAGGGTGGTGCCCTGGGGAAGGGAGCGGTAATGTCTTTCCTGAAGGTCTCTATGGAAGGAGAGATGGATTAGCTAATGATTGGCCCACTGTGCTGGGTGAAGTGAGTCCAGAGGCAGGGGAGGGTGTGGCAGCAACTTCAGAAGCACCAGGAATCATCCCAAAGGCAACAAAGAGGCACACACATTGGGGCTGGAGCAGAAGGGGATAGGAGGTGGTGGCAGCAGGGTGAAGAAGAGAGACAAGGAATGGGCAGGAGGAAAAGTCCATTTGAGGATAGGCTGTGAACAGCAGGTCTCTAGAATTCTCAGGAGCGGGAACCCCTCTTTCCTGCTACACCCCTCTCAGTCAGCCACTACCATGGATAGCATGAGTATAAAGATTCTCAGAAAATTCACAAACTCTCTGGCAATTGGTTTTCCCTTTTCCTTGAATGTTTGTGCTTCAGTCTTTAGTCATTAGCGTCTCTTAGATAAAAACTGGTTTCTAATCTCCAAATTTCACAAGTTGTTGAGTGTCCATGAGAGAACTGGGCTTGGTCAACATAGCTACGTATGTCATTCCTAGACCTCCAGCTCCATGGTGGGCTCACTTAGCCATTTGGCTCTGAGTTTCAGGGGTCCCTGAGTCATCTGTGGCACTTGACAGTGTATGTCACTTGTCCTGACCTTGGCAGACTTGGCTCAAACAACCCCTTGCACAATTTGGGCCCTGCTCCGTTTTCCTTGGGGACATCTTAGGTGCATGTCAGTTACTCATCTTTATTTCAAATAATCAACATCCCCACTGTGTGCAATTCCTGACTCTGGTTGGAGTTTCCCAAGACAGACTCTGTCCACTAGTACCAGGATGCAGATAGCATAGCACCCCCAAATTTGGAAAGAACTAGGATTAGTTACATCCTTTCCTCACTGATCCTATTCTTTGAACTGATGCTGTCTCCCTCATGGAGCAAGCATGAGGCTCAACTCACAGTTCCGTGGATACACTCAGAGACACTGTATCCCAATCCTCAGTTACCCCACTCACCTCCTCTAACGCCTACATACCAGCCTCTTAGCCTGCCTTGCACAGCCTGAGAGATGTCTCTGGGCACACAAAAGAACATTCCAGCTGTGGCCCTTACTTCTCTGTGAAGCTTTCCCCACAGCCTTTGGTTCACTCTCAGGAAAAGTTACATGGGGTAGAAGAAAGGCCAGTGGCTGAACTCCTGCTTTGCTACTCCCTGATCACTCTGTGAGGTCAACCTCTGTGAACCTTGGTCTCTTCATCTGTAAAAGTAGGGTGTAAACAGATGCCCTGGGTAGCCTTGAATACTAAACAAGAAGCCAGATGTTAGATGGGCAGACCTGACGCGGAGTGGGCACCCAGGAACTAAATTCCTGCCCTCCTCAAATCTTAGCATCCGCGTGTCACGGGCCCCTGCCACATAACCTTGGTTGTTCTACCCAGCACAGTCCCTGTGATGTGCAGTCAATGAGCTGCTGGAAGCTGGGGACTGAGCTTTACATTCCTCTGTATGCCTCTACGTCCTGAGCTGATGTGGAACTGGGGCCTTCCTCCAGGGACTGGGATTCTACGGTGCGCTGCTACTCTTTGGATAAAGTTCTGAGTTTCTATACGCACCTGCTCCTGAGGCCTTCATGATCTCAGCTCTGCCCACCTCCCTGGTACCACTGAGCCGTGCACTTCATATCTCTGGTTTCTCTGCCTGGGGCTCCCACTCTCCTCCTTGCCTTCTGCCCATGTCTACTCCCTTTTCCCACCTCTGTGTATCTGCCCTACCTTCAGGAAGTCCCTCTTGTCCCTCTGAGGGTGGCTTGAGCCAAGCATCCAATGGGTGTCTCATCTTTTCTTCATAAAATGAGGGCTGTGTGAGTTCCACGCAGGCTGGGACTGGGAAGAACTCACCATTCTCTGCTAACCCAGCACAATGCCCAGCATGGACTGTTTACTCAAGCTATCTGCTGGAAGAAGTGGCTGGGTGCACCTCCCTTGCTGTATCCAGAGTCAGCAAAGTGACTTGGGTTCAGGGCCAGTGGGTGCTGTCCGGACAGAGGGCTTTTTCATTTGGGGAAGTGGAGGTGGGGTGGGGAGGAGGCTGAGGTCTGGCCCATGAAGGGTCTGGAGTGAGACAGCCCAGAGCAGCACTAAGCCCCAGGGTGCCAGCAAAACAGGAGGCTTAGGCTTAATTAATGGGGTATCTCGAATGCTGCAGGCATGAGGGTTCTCTAATTGCTGGTACAAGACAGAGACAAAAACAGTTTGAACCAGGGTTTGGGGAAATTCCATCAAGACGAATGTGTTTTGGGACTTGGTGGGTATGTCTCTGGCCCTCAGGCTCGGAGTTGAGGGAAAACAGCATTCCTGTTCCCTTTGGCATCTCTTTAGAAATCAGGTCTTGGATTTAGAGATCTGAGGCTGACATCAGGGAAGGGGCCATCTCTGGTGTCTGCCATGGGGGAGGGAGATAAAACTAGAACTATGGAAATCATTTCAAATCCACCCCACCCCCATCCCGCTGAGAGATGGAACTGCAGAAGCCAATTCCCGGGCTGCTTTATACATCAGGCCTGGAGCCCCTGCTGGGGATCAGTGTTTAGACTCCGGCACTGAAGTGGACCAGTGGCTGAACACTTACTTCCTGTCTGGCCAGTGAAACTCTTTCCCACCCTTATGCACCGGAGCCTTAAACACAAACTCTTGGAGGAGCTAGTGGCTTTTTGCTCCTATTCTTATCTGATTACTGGGAGATTAGCGGATGGCTTTGTCTGCAAGCATCAAGGCTCCTTGATCTTATACCAGAGCCAAGGGCCTGGCTCTCACATGACCACCTTGCTGGTACCTGACTTGTTCCCCTCTTCTTGCTAGTAGTGATAACAAGAGTCTTAGTAGCAGACTGACCCTAAGCTGGGGTCCTCCAGAGGCTTGTGGGTATGGCCAGCAGTAGCAGACATGCTGTCTCTCCAAAGAGCTAATCACAGGGCTGGAAGTGCGGCTCAGTGATAGGTCCTGGGTTCAATCCTCAGCATGGCAAGCAAACAGACTAAAAACACCTGATTCTCTCTAGGTCTCTTGTAAGCCTTTCCTGATACCAGCCACATCCCACTTTGTCCTCCTTGCAGTTTCTTGGCACTGCCCGAATCCTGCTTTTAGCCACTTCTAATATGTCACATGTCCCACATTTCTCTCTCATAGTCCTCAGGGTACCTGCTGCAAAGCAGTGTACACAGCAGATACTCAGTGTTCATCTGTGTGACATTAATTCACTCACCAAATCCTTCCTAGCTTAGAAATATTCTTATCTAAACTCTACTTCTCTCCTTTATATAATATTCCACAGAAGAGCCAAGAATTCAAATCATGAGAATACTCATCATCAATGAGCTAGATTTTTACAAACATTCATATGTATGCTTATCGTACTTGTACATTCTAATAAATGGATTACTTTTAAGTATTTTTATACCCACATGCTCATGTGTGAAGTTAAATGAAATAAGAAATGTATCACTACATAGGATTGGACCTAAATTCAGGTTACCTCTCAAGTTAGAAATTTCTCTAAACATAATCCTTTATCCCTTCTTCCCCTTTATAACTTTGCTAACCAATGGTTGTTCATAGTAGCTGTGAATGGTGGCACATGCCTATGATCTCCACACTCAAGAGGCTGAGGCAGGAGAGCTCAAAGGTTAAGCTCAATCTGGGCAACTTAGTGAATCAGCAAGACTCCATCTCAAGGGTTATAAGAACATACAGATAAAGCTCAGATAAGCTGCAAAGTACTATGCAAATGTTATTGTAAATCTCTCTTCCATCCTATTGCTATAACTTTCAGTTTTTTCTTTTTTTCTTTTTCTTTTTGGTACTGGGGATTGAACTCAAGAGTTCGCCCTTGCCAGGCAGGTGCTTATGCCACTGAGGTAAATCCCCTGCCCCTCCTTCAGCTTTTTGTCATCTTAAAATGTGATGGGGCATGCATGCATCCAATCTATTAAGACACCTATAAAAATGCTGTTCAGGGCAGAATTAACATGGGCTCTGCAAACAGTCTCTTGCAAGGCTGACGTCATGTGCCAGCAGCACTCTGTGGGGTACGGCTGTCAAGTCCACTGAGAGTCAACCAGCCCCAGGCAAGTTTTTCATCTTGTTCATGAGGATATCAGGGAGACTTTCAGCTGCTTGACTAGAATAAGGACACAAATGCTTTCAACAGTTCTGTACTACTTGTGAAGTTAATTTCCTCACAAACATCAAAATAACTAATTCTCATAAAATCCTCTAGATACTTTAATAAACCCATCTCAAACTATTCCAAATCCACATTTTCCCTAATTTTAAGAACTGAAAGACAGTTGGCCCACCCCCTATTATTTGGTTTTATTGCCCTATCCTATCATATCCAAATCACACGGAAGATTCTTCAGTAACCTGGGCCCTAAACCTCAACTTCAGCTGCACATAGGAATCACCTGGAGTATTTTTAAAGCATGGTGCTCGTTCATTTCGAGTTTCTGTGTAATCCGCTTTGGGATCTGATCTGGGCACGGGGTGGCAGGGATCCCCAGGTGATATACATTAAACATAATTAGTTCGTTCATCTGTCTCAGGTTTTCTCTCTTAGTGGTTTTTGTCCTAATCTTTGAATTTTGAAGATATTTCTCTGTGGAGGGAAAATAACAGCCTTGTTTTTTTGTCATTGTTTAACACAGTGGTTCTCCTGCTGGCAGTGCATCAAACCCCAACACAGTTCTACAGTCTTGCCCCAGACTTTGTGAACTGGAATCTGTGTGGGGTGTGCAGAGGGAGAGGATCCAAAGCTGTGATAATTTTTTAGAGCTCTGTGAGTAATTCTGATGTACAGTCTAGTTGAGTTTATGGAAGGGAATGAAGGTCTTTCTTCTTTTTTCTTATCAGTTTCAGAAGGCCTTTTTCATGTCTCAAAGCCTGCTTAGAAGCCTAAAGTTCTAGATTTAGCTTTCTTGCAAGTTCATATTCTATATTGGCATTCCTTCTCAGTTTCACTCCTTCCTTCCTTATTTTACGTGGGTCTTCATAAAATGGGACATCTGACAGCTTGCTGAATAATCACACTGGTTTCTTTAGTCACCCTCTGAGCTGTAGTGTAGCTAAGTGGTTTGGCCTACGTGTTTACAGTCCTACAGTGTGGCTTCCATTTCTGATTCTCTACTTATTAATCCTTCTGGCCTTGGGTAAATTAGTCTCTTCATGTCCCCATTTTCTTACCCATTAAATGGGGGCATTACATATTTGTTACATAAATTAAATAATACATTCAAGTGGTGAGAACAGGACATGGCATGGAGTAAATTACCTTTGCTTCTTCTTTATTATGGATCACAATTGCAGGGCATAACAGACAGCATTGCTGTAGGATGATCCTTTAGGGAGAGATTTCTATTTGGTCTTTGTTCACAGAATAATCCTTGTTTCACCGGGGCAACCTGTGTGCTTTCCTCTCCCATGTCCATTAAATCTAGAACTAACTAGTCTTCAAAGAAAAGAGCCCTCTGTGTGGTCACCCAAAAGAATGGTCTTTTCAGCCCTGTGTTTTCATTCTTTTTTTTTTTCCTTCTTCAGTGACATGACATTTATAATATGCACTTGGTGTATCCTGGTGGGCTATCTTTAAACTTTCTGGAATAAGGTAGGATAAGAAAAACAAGGAAGAATGCAAGAAGATGGGTTTTCCTTTGAGCACATATCTCCTCTGCAGTGAGCTGTGCATCTGTGCAGTGGGGAGACGGGTTAATTGGAACCAGGGAGCTCAGGAGCTGGGGTGCACGTGCCTCCCCAGCTGACACTGCCTGTCAGGGACACAGACCCAGAAATGCTGCTAGTTGCATTTTTACACAAAATCTCCTGATTTTCAAATGTTGCCAATTTGGTTTTCTAAAGAATTGTTCTCTTAGATGAATGGGTCATGCAATCCTCCGGTTTGTGAACTTACTTTCACTTCTTAGGGGAGAAGAAAATAAAGACCCATTTGCTTTTGAAGGACAAATGATTAGCTTCAAGGTAGTTCTCAGCTGATCCCTGGTCTTCACAGAGGGGCTGCAGAAGCCCTTGCCTGTCCACCCTCACAATCAGTGGTTCCCCTCTAAACTGGTTGGGGCTGGTGGCTACTTCACTCCTAGGGTGGCAGTCTGTATACACTAATATATTTCTTAAAATGGACCATTCTTGCAGACTACCAGCCATTCTGAACAAGCAAACCACAGCTGAATTCTGCCAGGTCAGCCACTGGCTAGAATTCAACCATTTCTTCCCCTCCCCACTTGTTATTGTTTGCTAAACTATAAAAAGTGTATTTTTACAAATTCCATTTGAAGAGTTATCTTTCGAAAAGAAAAGAGCTAACTCTATTTTCAGTTATTAGCTAACACCTATCTCCTGCCTTACATCCTAAAAAGATTTCACTGATCAAAGGGGTTCAGTTGGCTACAGCTGTCTGTGAATGAGCTAGGGGAGGGTGGATTGCTACGAAATATATGCTCCAATACTTGTTCCTGGTAATCCCCGTAGGCTTGGCTTGGAGGCAGTGCACTTCTGGGAGCCTCCAGAAGGAAGGGAAGAAGCAACACACAACTCCTGGGTGCATCTTGCTCCCACATAATCAGGAAACATGGTCTTTGTCTGTTGCGGGTCTAGCGAGGAGCTTTTCAAGGTGATGCTCTAGCCTGTTTCTACCTGTATATGCTATATGGCGCAACTGTAGGCAAAAGTGAAGAACTGAAAGTTTTCTTAACCTGGAGTTCCCACCCCCAACCCACCTCCATATCACCACCACAGTGGGGTCCCTACAAAACTATGGACATTGGCCCTAGAATTTCATAGAATTTTCATGGGTCATGTAGCATTCTTCAACCATTAAAAGAAATGCTGGGTTGCACGAAAATAGGCAGAGGATGTATTTGGCTGCTGTTTGCTGACCCATACCCTTGAGGAGGGGCTATGAGGTTCCACAAACAATGTGTAATAGCAGGACGGGTAAGTTATGTATGTGGACACATTTGGGTTTTCTTGTGGTGAAAGTTTAACTTACAGATTCTAAGTTAAGAACTACAGATTCAGGGCTGGAGAGGTGCTCAGGGGCAGAGTGCTTGCCTAGCATACTTGAGGTCCTTGCTGGGTTTGACTCCTAGCACCACAAAACAAAACCCCAATACACCAACTTAAACATTTCCCCTAATAAAAATGCTGACTTTCTCAGGTATGAAAATCCTCTCTAAGGGATCCACAGAGAGGGGAAAGCCCTGAGAAGTTTCTCCAGAATCTGAAAGGTATCCTTTTGCTTAGGCTCCTTGGACCACAGGGGTCCCTGGCAAGGAGCATCCCCTCTGGTCCCATAAGAAATTGGCTGGAAAAACTTCCCCAATGTAGTCTGAGTACCTAAAGGTTCTTTGCAGAAGGGTTTTTTTGTTTGTTTGTTTGTTTGTTTGTTTTTTTCCTCACCCAGGACTAGTAATGGAACCCAGGCCTCACACATGCTAGGCAAGCACTCTACCACTGACTCTTAGCCCTTTTAAAATTTTACTTCGAGACAGGTTCTCACTAAGTTGCCCAGGCTTGGCTTGACCTTGTGATTCTCCTGCACTAGGCTCCTGAGTACCTGGGATTATGGGTATGCACACTACACCCAACTCCAGAGAGCTCTTTCAAATGCAGGTAAACTAAATGTCTTAGCTCCAGGGCCATCTTTTCCCGTTCTTCTCCATGAATGCCGCATTCTGGATGGTTCTGAAAGGCTGGGGACCAAGTCCTTCCCAGCCTGGCCTAGCTCCACATATAGGCACGCTCTGGCTCCAACTGTTTGACTCTGAAGTCTAATAACAAAGATACAAAGCATAAAATCCAGCTAAGGGTCATCTGGGGCCCTATGATCATGGATGAGTCCACATTGTTGGTACAGTACACACTAGTACTACCCAGTCTGTCCATACAGTACACACTAATGCTACTTAGTCTAGGTCCACTTAAGAAAGTGGTCTAGAGGTGTCTCTAGGTGGCCCCTGAGTTTTGGCAGCCGGTCAAGGCAGGCACCCTTGACAAGACAAGGTAGGCCTGCTGCAGCTTCTGTCACTAGCAGAGCCCAGCCCAGCTTGGCCTTGCAAGCTCCCCTCTACTTGACTGGCTCCATCCTTAGAGCCCAGGAGACAGCACTAGGTTTTCCCTATGCAGTTGAGTCCACTGCCCTCCAAGAGCAGAAATGAGAGCCAGAGTGGGTTCATTTCTCTCTTCAATGCTGCAAAGGAGCTCTGAAACCTGACTTGAGACAAGGGTCTGGTGCAGCTGGGTGGGAGAGAAATTCTTTTATTGGGAACTAAGGTCCTTCTCCTATACCTTGACCTCCCTCATCCCCATGGTTTTCTTTCCTGGCACTTCTTGAAAGTAGGGCTAAATGATGTCTCAGCTACTGCCTGTCTTCTCCCCTAGATGAGCTCCATGAGGCATCCACCTCAGATTCCACCCTGCAATATGCCAGGGACCGCCTCAGTTTTTTCATGTGGAAAACACCAACTCTTAGCTGGAGATATGGCCAGGTGCTAGCAATGCACCAAGTGCCTGGATGCCTGACTCATATATCCCACACCCACACTAAGGACAGGCCAATGCCCAAACATCCCCATTGTTGGGAGGCTGGGAACCAGGCTCCAAGGTGTTAAACAGCTTGCCTTTGCCAGGAGGAGGCAGAGTCAGGATTACAGTTCAGCTTTTCTGACCCAGAGGCTGGGTTCCCTGGCATGTGCCATCCTGCCCCCCACCATGATCTGTGGGGAGGCACTGGTGCAGCCGTCTGCATGCAGCTATAAAGCACGCTGCCTGGCACAGGCTTTAAGTTCGCTGGTTACTGCCAGCTGTGGTGCTGCATTAAAAGCAAACGATTGTGTTCTGACTCCACACTCCCAAATAGTTCATGAGGCCACCATCCCCATCTTTTTGGGGTCATTTCTTAGACATCTGGGGTATAGCAGGGCATCGCCCTTAGAAATGTTGTATTATGATCAAAAGTAAGAAACATTCACATCAACCCATGTCAGCACCCCAAGAAAACTCAGCAAGCTCTACTTTACTACCTGTGAAGAATTCTGTATTCTATTCTACTACCCTATCCCATCCCATTGTCTCCTCCTCTCCTGTTCTAGCCTCTCCTCACCTATCCTATGCTTCATTTACTTTTTTCTCCCTGCACCTGGCTCACTAAAGTGATTTGACAACTTAGACTGATTGAACCCTGAAATAGGACAAACAGGTCTCAGGGGATCCAGAGATCAAACATGATGTAGAAAACACGGCTTGGGCATCCAGAAATAGTCTTAGGAGGAGAAGCAGCTCCTGCCTGCTACGGCTTGCCTGGGGCCTGATCTTGCTGAGCAACGGGACTTGCAGGGGCAGGACCCAGGCTGGGTGCATCAGGAGCCTGCGTCTCCAGCTGGAAGCAGGTGGGAAGATGGTGGCCACCCTGCCCTCGCTCTGTTTCTACTGAGGCAACCCCTCTTTCCTTAGAATCTACTTTTCAAGTAGTGTCATTGTTAACAGCTGTTGGGGTCTAGCTATTCCAGGGATATTTTTGGTACCAAAGGAGACATTTCCAGGATGGTCCTGGCAAAGGTCATGTTCTTCCACTAGCCAATCTCCCCCCTTGCCTTATTTATGAAAATGTTCTAGATAGAGATCAGTTCTCTTGGCCTAAGATTTATTATTGTGTTGCCTGCTGGCTTTGAAACAGGAATTGCAAACATTTGAATATATGCCTCTCACGTCAAGATGAGGTCACCCACCTTCTTCCACTATTCAACATTGATTTCAGGTTTCCTAATGCAGGATCTAATCACCCTCAAATTTCCAGGCATAGACTGGAATCAGTCGGGGGCCATAAAAGGAGAGAAGAGAATTTAGAGATGGATCTGGGAAATACTCTCTAGACAAATGTTGTAGATCAACTGATTGCATTTATTCACAAATACAGGTTAACACCTGCTGTATGCCAGGAAGGCTGTCAAGCGCTGGGGACACACTTGCAAACAAGGTAGGTGAGCCCCCCTCCTTTCATAAAGCAACCACATGGTGCTAACTGTTGACCTTGGGTGATAAGCACACAGGGATTTAGTAGGCAGTTCTCTCTACTTTAGTATGTCACTGAATTTTCTGAGTATGTGATTGAATTTTTTCAATATTGATCGAAAAATTCCACCTCTCAAAAACATCATGCTGAGTGGAAGAGGCCAGACACATAAAAATACCTACTACATAACTCCATTTATGCAAAACTCCAGAAAAACTCAAATCTAACCATCAGTGTCAGAAAATAGATGAGGACTGCTTGGGGTTCAGGGGACCTGGGAATTTTTGGGGAGGATAGAAATGTTGTTTTATTCAGTGCACGGGGTGGATACACTGATATGTGTTAGGGGCTGAAGGTGTAGCTCAGTGGTACAAACACTTACTAGCATGTGAAAAGCCCTTGGTTTAATCCCTAGTGATGTCAACAAAACAAAACAATTATATATTTTAAATGGGTGTGCTATAGCTTATGTAAATTTTGTTGCACTAAAGTTGATTAAAAACCCCATAAGTCCCTGCTGTCATAAAGCATGTTTACATGGAAGGGTAGGGGCTGGAAGAAACCTTAAGGATTGCTTAAATGATTCATTTTATAGAAGAGAAGTAGGAGCTCCCATCACTGGCTCGGGCAGTACCAGTAACAGCAGGGACCAGCACCCCACCTCTTGCTAGCTTTCCTCCTTTAGCTTACAGGGTTGGCACATAATTCTGAAGTTCTCTATTTTGGGGTGACTGTATTTTGAGTCATTTGGTGGAACACCTACACATCCCAGGTACATGTGGCCTAAGTCTGCCATGCCTCCCTAGGGAGACTGCAAACCCTGTCTTTGCCAAACACTAGCAGAGCTGGCCAAAGTCTCCAGGTCTAGTTTAATTGTCTACGTCATCTCACCTAAAGTCCTGCTCTGCAATGCTTCTCTTTCCATACCCTACTGAGGGTAAGTTGATTTCACACCTCATCAGCCCAGACACTCTTAACCTTCCATACCCTGCTGGGCTCACACACCTGAAATACTTCACTGACATCCAAGCTGTGTGCTCTAGGAAAAAACTCTTTTAAAGTAGAATAGGTCCTAAAAAGGAATAGCTAGAAAAACATGGAGGGAAGATAGCCTGTGTTCATGTAGCCAGGCCATCTCACTGAAGTGACAGAGGTCCACGTAGAACCTTCATGAACTTTCACAAACCTAATGTGTATTTGTCAAATCCCAGAATCCTAGAAAAATACTTGAATGTTAAGCTTAGTCTGAATCTAATTCTGCTACCGCCCCCACACAAACAAGGGAAACACACAGGGCACCGACCCCCACAGATGCAAAGCTGGATTTCCAAGAGCCCCTTTCTGCCTTGATAGATGAGCCCTGGATATTCAAAGCCTTGGAGGTGGATGTGGGCCCAGGGACACTTTCAGTGTGTAGAATGTGCCTGGGTTCTTCAAAGAGCAGATGCCGGTTTTAGGGCTCAGGGACTGGAGGATGGAGCCCCTTCTTGGGGAAAGTGTGGGCTCTTTCTCCTACTCGGATGCACCTGAACCAGCCTCCATGTACATGGTCCTGCACTCCAGGCTGCAGCACCATCCTTTTGCCCTCTGTGACTTCAGGAAGGCACTGCTCCTCCAGCAATGTGGCCCCACTTGAACCGGACCTTCTGCAAGTCCGAGGGTGAAGAAAGGCTTGACAAGGCTCCTGGGACCACAGAGGCCCTCACTCTCAGCCTGCTTCATGAGGCCTTCACGCCACCTCTCATCCTCTGTCTCCAACCGTGAGAGGCGAGGCTCAAAACTCCTCTCCCCAATAAGTGTCTGCGTTAGTGAAGTTCTGGAATTTAACCTATTGCCCATTGTTCCTTGAGTATTTCATAGGACGGCGTTTTCTCCCATCCCTTAAACTTCCAAAGGTGGTGCCACTAGGTATTGGCAGGGAGCTCTTTCCATCCTTTTGCTAACTTTCCCTTTCAGGACCGCAAACAAAGCGCTAAGATATTTCAATAAACCCTTGCTGACTAGAAATGGCCTGTGGGTGTCTTTCCCCATGTGCTTTTCTTTTCCTAACCCTTCCAGTTTTTCTCTGTGGATCCAGTCCCTCTAGGAAGCCCTCCAGATTTCTCCGGTTTTTGTTTCCTTCCATCACACACACAGCCCCTAGCAAGCCCTCCAGGGATCCCAGGTGGGCCCTGTGTGTTACTTCGAGAACCAGCAGGCCAGGGAGATGTTCAATAAACACTACTTTGATGAACCCACAAAGGCATAGCCCAACCTAACAGCCATTCAGCCACAAAGAAAAACTAAGGAGCATAATATAGAGATGCCCAACCAAGCCCAAGCCAGCCGAGCCAGGGCCAGACTCTCCCTGGGGGGAAACTCGGGTAAGGGTGGGGCTAACATGGTGTAGTGGCGAGTCCCCCCGCAAGCCACAGGAATGTTCCTGCTATCAAAGAATTCTTAGATGGCAGAATCTCTGTGCAGAGTCCAAGATGCCCCAGCATAGCTGCTTAGTTTAGCGGGATGTGGGAACCTACTGCACTGGTGTGGCATCTCATTGGTGATCGCCAACAGCACAGGGCTGGGCAGTGAACAGCTAGTTCAGCGAAAACACCACTGAGGAGGAAGGAAAAGAGAGTAAAGGTAGTAAGTAATCTGTAGAACAAAAGGGCACAACTGATACTGTGAGGAAAGTTGGGACATGATCTCAAGTGGGAGAAGGCTGGGACTGGGCATCTGGGGTGAGCTGGCCTTTTGCTGTGCCTTCTTTTTCTAAGTATTCTCTCAGCTCAGCCCAGTGGTCTTGGAGGGTTAAGCCAAGCAGGCTCTCTGTGGAACTCTGATTTATGTTTCTTCTTGGTCTCCCCAAGGTTTTCTTCACTCTTATAGGTGCCACCCAACTGCATGTGCCCACCTCCTCATCTAGATGCCTGTCCTCCAGCCCTCTGGAGCAGCAGTATGGTCCGTATCAGCCTACCCCAACCTCAGAGCTGGCTGTCTTCCTCATGATCCCAAGTGCTCAGTGTATGTCGGGCACTGTGCCGACCACTGCAAGAATCCATGGGGCACAGTGGGACCTGCCTGAGTTGGATTCCAAAGCCCAGCCTGCAAACATCACACCACTGCTGAGATCCTGAGCTCTGGGTCTCAGAGTATTGGGACAAGAGGAAGAGGCCTGCACAGGCCTGGGAAGGGGGTGGCCAAGGGTAAGAGCGACTCTGCAGTTCTCCGAGCAGGTGCAGGCACAAAGTATCTTTCTCAGGTTTGTTATTCACCCTGATTATAGCTCTGGGAGCGAATATTTTCAGCCCATTTCACAGGTAAGGAGGCCAGAGGTCCAGGTCAGAGGTGAATCCTCAGGATCACATAGCTGTTCTGAGAAAGCAATCTTATTCCAATCTAGGTCTCCCTGAAGTCAAAGCCAGTCCCCTGTCCTCTGTGCCATGCCACCTAAGCCAACTAGGAAAATCAGGTTTTTGGACCTTTTCAGCCCTGGGCGAGAGCCCTAGCTCTGTGAGACTCTGGTCTCAAGAGGTGTGAGGTCTCTCACTACGGCATGGATGCAGTGAGTCCTGCTCCTGTTCCAGCAGGATGGAGGCTGAGAATGGCATCTAATGGTTCTCTAGCCTCAGGCTCTCATGGTCCCTGGGCAGCTGGGCTGGCTTCGGGGAAGGGGCTGCCGGCTCAGCTGGGCTCCTCCTCAGGACACTTGGTAAGTGAGGGTGTGACATTCACGAGCCCACTTCCCAGGTTTTCTCTTAGCACAGCCCAGTCATGCAGAAGCATGCAGGAGGGGCCTCCCTCAGGGTCCTGCCATGCAGCATGGATGGCTGGATGGAGACGATCATGAGGTTGAAAGGGGCTTCTATGTCACCGGGCCTGTGGGCTCACCTACCTGGAGAGACTCCCCACTCTGGAGGCCTTACCTTAAAGAGGGACATTCACACTGAAGCAAACTTGAAAAGAGAGAACACGTACACAAGAGAAGTTTACTCGGCCAGCATTTCCCTCATTGCTTTTGGTGCTCACTGAGGACAGCTTGGTTTCTGGGGAGGCAGAGCTCTCCCTCCTACACTGGTGACCCCCACTCTAGCAGCGAAGCCCTGGGAGCCATCATCTCACGGTCTATGCTCTGGCAGGCAAGGAATGGGTATCCAAGAGGGAAGCCAGGAGCAAGCAGAACATCCCCAAGATCTGCAAGGTCAGATGATCCCTTCAACCAAACAAGTCGCTCTGTCCCTGTAGTCCCAAAAGAAGGTTAGCCCACCAGCAGCACAAGAGCTACATGTGCTACTTTCACTGGTGATAAGATAATGCCACCATCCCAGAAGAAAATCCCCAGCAGATATACCAGTGGATTCCACGTGTGGACATTTTTCTGGTATCAAAGGCTTTGGCACCAGCCTGACTGGCTTTCCTACTCACCTGCCCCCCACTGCTGGGTCATGCCATCAAATGCTCCCCTCTGGGTACCCTTGCTCTGAAGCCAACCTCCCCCAGAACACTGATTTGAGTAAATGTTGGCATAAAGTCTCTTTTAGGTATGGCTGGCACATTACTTGCACAAAATCAGTTCAGTGTGTGGGTGGGTAGCGGGTGGCCTGGAGGGATATAACCAGGAGTGTGGAGGGCAAATGAGAGAGAAATCTCCATGCTGAAGCAGAGGCCACTGAGAAGTGTCCCGGGTGAGGTTAGGACAAAGGGTGATAACCTGAAGGCAGGAAACCCAGCGGGTAATAAGGGCAGGGGTTACAGAGGGAGGCTTGCGCACCAAGGAAGCAGAAATCTCAGCTTAGCAAACTTCTCAGGAAGGCAAAAGCCCAAAGGGACAGCAGCTAGCTGAAATATGATAGAACATGGCCAAAGGCCGAATTCTAGACTCAAACTTAGACAATCTCCCCTATCTTTAGAGGTGCAGGGGCTTCCTGCAGAGGGATGGGAGGTAGGCCTGGGAGCTGTTCTCCTGACACATCCTCAGCCCCGTGGGCATGAGCAGCCAGAGAGAGGGCAGGGTGCCTGTGCATCTGTGTGGTGGGAGGGCAGGGCCAGAGGCTCTAGAAAAATATGCCACTGCGAGTAGTAGGCCTTTCTCAAGTCTGAGACTGGCTGATATGACCACTGTGGCCTTGCCTCTAGCACCGAACAAGCTACCTGTTAAAACCAATTCTTTCCTGGATCAGACTGACAGGATATCCCCCACCAGGTAGCTTGGACTCTATAGCTAGCTGAGCAGCTGGGCGATACCTATTGAGTAGGTTTCTGGGGATGGTGGCATCCTGGTGTGAGGTCACAGCATCATGGCTTGGGAGCCAGTCCCAGACAGAGGAAACCTGGAGTTGCCTCCCAGGCTTCAGCCCTTGACCTCATCTCCCTGGGGATGAGGGGTGTTGGTGCATCTGCCTTCCTGGCTTCTTTAAACACACGCCTGATATCTCCTTGCAACAACCTCCAACTGCAGCGTTACGGATGTCTGTTCATAGGCTCAATCTTTCCCTTCTTGCGCTGTCTTTCCTTTGACATGGAGTTGTCCCTGAAGCCCAGGATCCCAGAAGCTCATACCATCGCTGGCTGCTCTTTCCCAGGGCTGGGCTCTGAACTAGCTTACCTTTCTCACTCTGTCAAGCCCTTTCCTCTCCGGCTCTCCTAGGACGGTAACAGATGTGGACTCAAGTTCTATGACACCCTCAGCCCACGGAAAGCCAGGCTTGAGATGGAGCTCCTAACCTAGGAGTAGAAGGACGACTTCTGCGGGGTCCTGCCTCGCTCTGTAGTGTCTCCCCAGTGACCTCCTGTGGGTGGCGGTCCATTCTGCCCGCACTAAGGCTGCACCCGCTTATGGGGCACAGAAGTGTCCTCACTGCTGTCATCTGAGCTGGGCACACACCCAGCTGAGGGCCCCCCGAGTTGGTGCGGGGGAGGCTTGTAAAAACCTGGTGTGAGTTTTCACACTGGCCTTGCTAGACTTTCTGAGTCAATGAATAGTTTAAATCAACTTCTCATCTGTTTTTACCAAACTCCAGCCCACTGCTGATGCGGGCTGATGCCAGCTCCTTGTTTCATGGAAGAGCCTTCCGCTTAGGGCCACAATCAGGACGTACTCCTGATGGCTAAGTAGCTATGAGCTACCCTTTTCTTTTCTGACTTGGATTTTCTCTTGAGAGAAAGCTCAGGTCCTGGGGACAGACGTGTGATTGGGTATTCAAGGAGACTAAACAAAGCTCTGAGGACCTGTAACTGAGCTCTCTGCAAGAACCCCTGTAGGTCAGCCAGAAACACCCCCAGCACGATGCCTCATGCACCCTGCTGCCAGATGTCCACTTCGCTCCTCCCGGCTGAAGTCACACCAGTCTAATAACGCCCCCTCCTTGAAGTCCTTCACACCCTGGTGATGAAGATAAACTGGGGTCTTGGGGGCAGAGTGAGTACATGGGGAGACGGTTTCCCTGGTAATGGGGAGGGCTGTCTTTAGGAATTGACTGTTGGGAGCATCTGGATGGGACAGGTCCTTTCTCTGTGCCACCCTCTCAGAAAGTCCTGGTGGATCGTGCACTGAGAATCCTCCCTGGAGAAGGACTTCCTCCTGCTGGCTCTCAGGGGCTCCTCAGATTCCTGCCCCCAGGGGCACCACTGCAAGGCGCCAGGGACAGCAGGAAGAAGCTTCCTGGCTGTGTGAGCCTGCACACTCAGGTGGGTAGGTGAGATGTGGGCCTCCTCTCGGCTCTCTCCTCACTCTTGGCCTCTCTCCTGTGTCAAATCCTGCCCGAGCCTCCTGCCCACAGTCCCCACACACCTGCCCCTCACAGTCCTCCTGTCATTTCTCTCATCGAGGAGGGGCTGGGCACTAGGTGCGACTCCTTGGAGGTCTGTGCCCTCACTGAGCATGTGCCTCACTCTAAAGACCGAAGTCCCTGTGAGGAGCTCCTGAGACTTCTGGGGCCTTGGGAAGGGTTTTGGGACAGAAGTATCTCAGTGCTGCTTGAATCCTAGAGCATGCAACTCTGCTAGGGTTGAGTAAGAGCACCTAGGAGAGGCCTTTGACAGTCAGGTTCTTGTCATCTACTACACTCAGGGAGAGACTTGTCTCTACAAATCCCTACATTAAAATGGCCTTTGGATTTTATGGATAAAGCTCTTCCATCCATCCTACCCTCCAAGGGCCTCTCTGAAGATTAACACGCCAGCCCCTGCTCCCCCTCCACCCTTGCTGCCCATGTCCCAGACCTCTCTATGCCAGATGAGAGGGGCTGCTTCTCCATCCCCATCTTGCTCTGCTGAACCCGGTGCTCCCTGAGCCTGCTTAAAGTGGATGTGCTGACCTAGACGCTAGAGGAAGTTCGAGGCATTTCGTAGACGGGTACTAACGTCTGCTCAGCTTCTGATGTCTTCCTGAGTTTCTGTTGGTTGGGCCTGAACTCTTTACTTAGGTCTACTCCCCATTTTTCTTGGGGTTGATTAACTTAGATTAAATCTAATATAAATTCATCCCGGATGTGAGCCTTTAATTTTTCTTCCTCTTCTGCTAGGCCTCTGGTGAATGACTTCCCGTTTTATTGGAGGCTCAGTTAATCTTGTCCTTCATGACCACCTGTGGAGGCCCCAGCTATCAGGCAGGATGGCACATGCAGGGAGCTCTGTGGCAGTGGGCAAAGAGTCAGTCTGAGGAGCTGGCACCCGAAACTTCCCTGGCCAACCAAACTCACAATATGGGCTTGGCACAGGGGTCCCTGGGGCTATGGTTAGGTCAGGGTGCAGGAGACGTTAACAGAGAAAGACAAATATAGTTCTAGCCTGTCCCAAGCTGTGCGCTCCCCTGCAAAAGCCATGCAAACCAAAGGAGGACACACATGAAGAACGATGACAGGATCGAGACCTAGGCACGGCCCCTGTACCAGGCTCACTGTGCCTGTCAGCTGAGGGTCACCCTCAGGGAACACTTCCGGGAACTGCAGCCCTACTGAGAATGGCTCCTCGAGTACAATGGGATTCTTCTCTGCAGATGCACGGAGCACCTTCTCTGTACTTGGCAGTATGGAGGGGCCTCCTCTGACAGAATGCGGGTAACTGAGAGATGACTGGGTGATCCTGAGGCTTTCCTGCCTGGGACCTCAGCTTCGTAGCTGTAGGCTGCTGGCCAATAATCTCTTATGTCATAGTCCCTGCTTCAGCTCCATGAGCTGGCCAGCGGGCTTCCAATATTCGCCATCTGAATGACTGATGGCCTCACGGGAGCCTCACTCAAAATTAAGAATTAAGATTCCCTCTGCACCCACTTCCTCCCACCTGTAAGTGCACTGCCAGGCCTTTCCACTCCAGCAGAGGGCCACTACCAAGACACGGTCCGTGTTTTCTGAGACAAGTTCTTCTCCAACCTCTGAACTCCAGATACGCTTTTTCCCCTCGCTGGTGACAGGCACCCCCCAGGCCTGTGCCTGACTAAGAGCACAGGAGGCTCTGAAACAGCCCCAGGAAGTGGCCTCTTCCAGGTGAGACTCCCACATGCTCCCAATGGACAGTCAGAGCCTTGACTTCATGCTCCACACTAGTGCCACATAATGTCCACAAAATGAGCCACTGTCCTTTAAATGGGCTCCTTTAGAAAGAGCCCCATTTATCTGGAAGGGAACCTTACACGTCTCCCAGGTGGAAGGCTAGCACCATCTGGAACTGTCTGATCCAAAGGAGTGAGGAAACCTGAACCAAAGGAAGAGGTACTTGTCTGTGGCCATGTAAGATTTTACTCTGGCTACTGTCATAGGTTACATGTTTTCAGTCAACACTGAGGCCTAAGAGACTGGCCATGGGGACATCTTCACCACCTCTGGCTTTTGTCATCAGGGCCATGAAATACGCCCCATTTCCCTGGCACATGCAGTGAGAAGCAAGTGGCCGGCCCGACCTGAAGGGCGGAAGAGGCTCGGGGCTTGACTTACAATTCTTGGCTTGAAGGGCGGCTTGATCTTCTTCTGCTCCAGAAGCACCCAGTCGATCTCCTTGAAAAAGGGGTGCTGCTTGATGGCGTCCTCGCCGTTCTGTGCGGCCACACAGCCCAGGCGCTTGTGCGGGTTCTTGGTCATGAACTACGGGATGAGGACACAGCACAGAATCACCCACAAGGGACAGATGCAAGTCAGTTCAGCAGCGGTGCCAGTCACCTCCAAGGCCTGCTCTGGCACCATGAGGGACCTTACTTCTCGGGGAACTTGTGATTGTTTACCTAGGTGTAGCGAGTGCCAGCAGAGGTGTGCATGTATTTTATCTTTATCGGATCAGCTCAGTTTCACAAGGTGGGCACTTGAGGCACAGAGAGGTGAATTAACTGTGCCACAGTCACACAGCTAGCCAAGTACCAAACTGAGATTAAGATGTCAGGCTCTTACTAACTCTCAGATCCCCCTCAGACTGTCAAGCTGTCACAATCTGACAAACTCATTTACAGGGACAAGGCGAGTCCATTGGGGTGAGGAAAGACTAGCTATGCATAAGTAGGTAAACAGTCAAACATACCTCTTGTCCCTCTCCTCTTCTTGGACCTGGTCCTTCCTCACTTTTTAAAACCACACTGGCATGCTTTGTACCTTTTGGTGGTGTCTTGTGAACCCCTTATACCTAGGGGAGTTCATTAAATGAGTCAGTCCTGATGCTAAATGGCACTTGTATTGAAAGCAATATAGCGTCAACGGAAATGCTAATAGGTGGAATATTTCTGACAGCCATTCAGAATACAGGTGTGCACATGTCGTGCATGAGCATGCATGTGTGTATGTGTATATATTGTGCATATGTGTGTGTATGTTTGAGACAAAGTGGTGCATTTAACAAGGTGAAAGCTGCACATCTCTATCTAAACAAAGAAACCAGACAGGACAAAAAAACACTCGAAAGGAATAAATCTGTAATGGTTGAGTTTCAGGATTCATCAGCAAAGGAGATCTTCTGGGGCAGGGACAGCCTCCTACTATCCCTGGCCTGATGTGCTGGAAAGTAGAGCACAGGACAAGGGTTAAATTTTGGGGGGAGGGGGATGCCCCTGGGGCACTTAGTTTGGAATGAGAGCAATGCCTTTGCTTTTCCTAGTCTTTCCACCAGCGAGGTCACCCCTGCTCCAACACCTCGAGGGCCCACAGCACACACTTCTCTGTCTGCCTCATGGGCCCTTTGCAGTTGAAACCCTGTCTATGACTCTGAGCTTTGGTCACTTTCATTCCTTGGGCTGAATGCCCGTCTCCAGCACCTAGGATTCTCTGAGAACCAGTCATAATGCTGCCTCCTCTGTGAAGCTCCCCCAGATCCTCTCCTCCATTGATATGCTGGACCCCATATTTGTTTATATAAATTATAATTTATCTGAATATCTCTTTTGCTTGGTGAGTTCTCAGTCTAATCTGCCCAGCCCCTGGCTTAGTGTCTGCCTCTTCTGTGCACTCAGTAAACTGTAATGACTGAGTACAAGGGGAAAGCCTGGGCCTGAGGGTGACACGCTGAAGAAGAGAGGCAGCAGATGGCCACGTACTGTTGCACAGGTTGTGCACTCTAAAATTCTACAATGTAATCAGCCGTCTCTAGAGTTCAGTGTCACCTTCACATATGCAGCAGGCCTCAGGGACAGCTCATGGCCACAGTCAAAGAAAACCTATTCTGGCTCTAGAATCAAGAGACAATGTGAGGAAGTGGGGTGTCCCAAGGCCAAGGGAGGAGAAGACTCCTGTTCATTTCCTCAGCTCTTCCTGCCTGCTTCTTCTGGGGTGGGGGGGTGAGTAGGGAGGAACATCTTGGGGAGCCTCCCCTGAGCAGCCAGGTCTTCTCACAGACACTGACCAGCTAACAGCATGGTCTCTGACTTCTGACTCTTTCAGGGTCAAGGTTTCTCGATCTCAGTGCCACCGACACTTGGATCACATACTTAGCTGTGGACACCGTCCTGTGCATTGGGGGCTGTTTGGCAGCCTCCTGGCTTCTACCCTTTGTGTGCTAGTAATAATGCTCCCCGGTGCCAAGCCATGTCAATGAAAACATCTAGAGACATTGCTGAGCGAGTGTGTCTATGGGGAGAGGAGGCAAAATCTCCCCTAGGGAAACTGCAGCTCTGCGTTATGAGAAATGAGAAATAATGAGAAGAGGGCTCAGCTGCTGGGTCCATGAAGGTGGCTGAGGTGATGTCAGGGCCCAGGCAGTGGCCAGCTCAGCTGGATGTGGCTCCCCAGCTTCTCAGGTGCTACAGGCTGTTCCTGGGTGCCGGATGGGGCTCTGGGAAATGAAGCAGGAGAAAGTTCCTGTCTCCATCCCTGACAATCAGCCAGGAGCCTTGGTGGCCTGTGTGGCAGCTGCCCCCATCACAGTTGCAAAGTGGAAGGCTAGGCAGAACGAAGGGGCACCTGTCTGTTGAGATCCTCATCCAGAGAAAGCAAGATATATGTAGAGCATTCTAACATTTGTAAAAATAGCAATCAACATCTGCACGGCTCCTATATACCTAAAGAAGTTCTGGAAGAATATATAAAAAAAATCCATAAAACAAAACAAAAAACGCCCCATAAAACAGAGTCACTCATAGGCTTCAGGGTGCAGGACTGGGCAGATAAAAGCAAGGACAGGATAGTTCTTTGATGTATCCCTTTTTATAGTTCTTCCTCTTCCATGTGAGCTAAGTGTAGTAGAATAGTCTTGTAATCCCAGAACTTGGAAAACTGAAGCAGGAAGATCACTATGAGTTTGAGGTCAGCATGGGCTACACAGCAAATTCAGTGTGAAAAGTAGGGTGACTCAGTCCCCTAAGGCAGATTCTCGCTGCTGGACAGTGCAGAGAGCCCTCCTCAGCCAAGATTTAGCTTTCCTGGAGGAAAATCAATGTGGAGGCGCTGGAGAGCGTTAGGCCATAGAAGCTGTGAGCCTATCCCCTCTATGCTTCCTAGAATCATGTCAGCCTCAGGTCTGCACTGTGCCCTGTGATGAGGGATGGGAGATAGGAGAGATGCTCTTTGGCCTCCTAGAGAATGCCAAAGAGTAAGGGAGGTGGAAGAGACACCAATAACCCCACCGAACAATCAATTGAGATCGGGATGGGTTATGGTTTAGGTGTAAAATGCCCCCTAAAAGTCTCATATGTTCAGAGGTGGGGCTTTTGAAGGTGACTGGATCATAGGGTGCTATAATTGTCATTGGGTTAATCCACTGATGGGTGCATAGCTGAATGTGCTATTAGAAGGTTGGAGTGGTTGCAAGTGGGTTACTAGGGGCCTGACCTGGAAGGGTGTACTCTTATTCCAGGTTTCATTCTTCTTTCCCTGCTTCCTAGCTGCCATGAGTTAGGCAGCAGTCCTCTGCCATGTTCTTCAGCCATGCCCTTTCTGCCTTGGAAGGGGCAGGTGATCTGAACTCAGATGGCCACGGACTTAACCCATGGAAACTGTGAGCCAAAAATAAGCCTTTCCTCCTTTGTGTACTGAGTGTTTTTCAGGGACTTGGCCTAGCCCCCAACCTCCTAAAATGAGTTATAGTGATGGCTTAAATAGAGAGGAAGTGGTATGGTTTTGGGGGATCCAGGAAGGTCAGAACTCTAAAAGTAAAGACCACAAGTTTTCCAGATCACGGTATCTATTAGATTTCCATAGGTTGTGGGGTGCAGGAAGTGGAAGGTAAAAAAGCCCACAAGTTACAACAAAGGCAGTAAATTTTGCTAATTAAGAGAACTGCTTTATCTCTAGGTTGACATGTACAGCAGGAGCCAAATGACTTCAGCTGTAATCTTTATCTTATAAAATGGAATCAGAGCCAGGTGTCCTCAGCTGTGGCTTCCTTTTGCCCTTTGAGGTGTCACAGTATCACAGACCAATATCACAGATCTCAACCATGACTGGTGGCATGGAGAGATTCATTTATTGCATACCAGCTGCCATTCTCCAAGCAAGTCACCTAGGCCTGGGACAGACTCATAAGTAAATATAGAAAGCCAATTGCTTAATTTTAAATCCTGCTCAGAGCTGCTTTATAGTAGACTCCATCAGGTGTTATGTATTTTTTCCAGGGATAGGAAAGTAACTAATGCAGGATGAGTGACACAAGAGAAACACAGCTCCATGCATCCGTGCACCTGTAATAGGGAGGTGTCCCTCTGGGGCAAGGAAGTTAGTAAAAGTTGTACAAGACAGCAACCTGGAGACTGGTACTGGAAGGAGGCATGAGAAGGACCAGGCAGAGGGGCTGGCAAGGAGAATTAGGGACAGAGAAGACCTTGTGCACAGGTAAGCATGGCTGGCCCAGCCAATGAGGGGACACTGAGTGGTAGGCGGGGCCTGAGAGAGACCTTGGACCACACTGAAAATACAAACCTTTCTCTGACCACAGTGTACAGTTATGCTGAGTTTTAAAAAGGGCATGAGGTAGGGGATGCACAAAGCGTAGAGATCACAAGAAGGCAAGGGGGACCCATAAGAAGATCCTGTGGTTCCCCAATGGAGATGTAGGGGTGGCTCACATGGCATGGTGGTGGCAGGATAGAGAAAGGCAATCAGAAAGGATGGACTCTGTGATTGATGTGGATGGAGAAGATGGGGTCAAAGGGTATGCCCACATTTCCCCTGTGCAGGCCTAGCAGCATGCAAGTGATTTGGGAGCTTTGGAGCAGAGATTGAGGGTGATGATTATGCACTCGATTTGGGGATGGAGTGAATGTGGGGGTCTCTGGACAGAGGGGTGGAGGTGTCTGGCTGAGATACACACCGCTAAGCTGCAGGGCTGACTGACACTGGGGCAGAGCATGGTACTGAGAGAAGGCCAGAGTGAAGTGTGGAAGAGTACAGGGTAGAGGTGGAGGGTACAGGGTTCAGTCCTGGGGAACAGTGAGGCTGTGGCTGGAATTTGTCCATTTAGGAATCACACAGGTGCTAATGAGCAATACCATCAAGAGACCAAGAAAGGCAAGGGTCAAAGACTGGCACCCAAGGTGCCCTGAGAGGCTTGCTTTGGCCTCATATTCCTTTTGACCGAACTAGTCATCATCATTTGCCATACAGGAGATTTTACATGCAGGTCTACGTTCAGGTTTCCATTTGAAAGTCAGGACTGAGATGATGTCCCCATTGCTACAGGGTAACAGCTGGCTGCACCCAAGGCGTGGACACCCCGAAACAGGTATGGGCTGTCCTAAACACTCTACCTCCATGTTTAGGTCGCAAGTCTCATCACATCGGTTCCTGGGGGCCGTTAGCGGCATCTGTGGTGAAAAGTGCTCAGCGCTGAGAGCTCTCACTGGGAGCTGCGCCCTCCATGCTTTCGCAAATGCCTTAGCGGTGCCCGTGCAGCCCCAGCTCTGGCCTCCAGGGCTTCCTCCTGAAGCAGGCTGACAGCGTTCCTGCCCTCAGGAGCTAACTCCTGTGAGCGAGGAAACAGGCAGTAAACATAATAGAGAGCATACACGGGATGTCAGAAGAGGAAAATGCTCCCCAGGATAAATGAAGCAGTGTAACGGGGTATGGGGGGGTGGCAAGTTCTGAGTTTTCAAGGAGTTGGACAGAATAAACCTCACTGTGAAAGTGCTCCTGAGCCAGCACTTGGAAACATCCCCCTGGAGGGACAGCAGGAGAAGCAGCAGCAAAGGAGATGTAGAAGAAGCATCCTAAATGCCAGGGCAGGCCACAGCGGGTGAGGATGCAGACTCAGCGGAGCTAGTGAACAGGGCTGGGGAGCTCCAAAGCCAGGGGTCCTGGCAGCTTCAGGGAGGCCGGGCGAGGCAGAGGTCAAACAATGGATGATGCAAAAGAGACAGAAAGTACCCTTCTACCCAGATACCTGTACAACAATTTAAAGCCTTTTTAACACTTTCATATGATGACTTGCCATCTATGATAGTGACATAAATTTCTCTGAAAAGCACACATAAATAACCAAAGATTGGCTGCATGGATCCTCAGTGGACATCTTTTCTGTGATGCTGTCATGGACACAGGTGGGACACGTCCTCGCTAATCTCCCTTCCTCCAGTCCCCACTGCAGAGAGACCCCAGGTGGCAGAGGACGATCCCACTCCAAGTGTAAGCGGCAAAGGGCGTGACACGTGTTGGGTTGGATTTGCCCCTCTGAGATGCGGGAGACAGCTGCAGGAGACAGCTGCGGGAAGCACACGCAGTGTCCCTCTCCCCAAGAAGGGCAATTGTGCCAGGCCTCACGCTGAGCAGTACCCCTGAACCCAGCCTGAACTCCTCCCACTCCACGGTAAGCAGGGGAGAGAGGAAGGTGTGTGCGTGTCCCAGGAAACAAAGCCCCAGGTAAGGGCCGTGACTCACAGCTTTCAGGATGCTGACAGCCTCCTTGCTGAGCCACACAGGGTAGAGCACATCATCATGGAGGATGGATTCAAACAGGTCGTCCTCATTGTCGGCCTCAAAGGGGGGCTGCCCAGCCATCATCTCGTACATCAGCACCCCCAGGGCCCACCAGTCCACGGAGGGGCCATACTCCAGCTCCTGCAGGATCTGTTCAGGAAACAGGCAACATCAGGGGACACCAAAGACTGGTCCCTAGCAACACCCCTGCCACGAATGCTGCATCTTCATTTCCAACTTGCTCCTTCAGGGAGCAGAGCCCAGTGTTACCTAAGGGAACGAAGGTTAAGATCAGCACATTCAGTGAGAAGTGAGTTTGGAGACACTTTGTGGAAGCCAACTATCATCTCTCCAAAGTAAAAACTGACAGTCTATCCCTTGAGGGAAACATCTTTCTATGAGTACAAGATGAAGCCCCTGACTTGGATTTAGAGCCACATTAAACAAACAAACAAACAAACAAAAACTGCACAACTTGACACTGAAATCAGGGTTAAGGGGGCAAGAAGCAGACTGAGAGAGACACAAGCCAGTGCAAGTTAAGTCTCCTATCTTATAGACAGCCACAGTGTGCTCACTGCCAGAGTGAAAAGGTAACTAGAGTCATAGTCTTCCCTAAATGGTGACAAGGTTAAACTGACCCAAGCCCTGTGCTCCTGAGAAGGAAATTATGGAAGTCTCCCCAACCCCTTTGTGTTCTTCCCACCAAGGACCACTGTGATTTTGTGTATTTCAAGGAATGGGTCCTGTGAGTCCCATGAGACTCAGTCATGAACCCCTCATTTACCTGCCTTTTAAAAAGTCCCAGACCTCTTCTCTTCTCTGAGACCAACCTCTATGAATGAATGAATGCTCTCCCTACTCTCATAGCCAGAATTACATTATCTCCTTGATTGTCTGGTGTATTTTGTCTTTGTCAGCGGTTACTGGTGCTACTAATACTCTGTCTCTTTTTTTTTTTCCTCTGGCCAAATGTACAGAGTCAGTCACTTAGGTTAAATGCATGTATGACTACTGCTAAATGTCCTTATAGAGCAATCCCAAAATGCTTGGGACTAAAAAGAAAGACATAGGCACAAGTTTAGAAACATGCATAGTTTAGGAAACCTCTCATTTTGGAGTTGAAAATCTATGTGAGAAAAACGCAGCCAGTTCTACATTATTAGGGGCTGGTAATCCGTGTCATTAATACTTTTGGTCCCTTGGCCCAGTAGTTTGTGTACCATATCTGTTTGGTCAGAGACATGGGCTCCATGTCCAAAAGAGCCAGTAAGTCTGCTCAGTTCAAAAACCAAAGCTGGTTCCTCCTCCAGTCTTGAAAGACCCAGCACCCATGCTGGCTCGTCATGGCCTCCTGGCACCACCAGTTTATGTCCTGTTTCCTTCAGAAAGTTTTCCTAGGTATTCCCAGCTCTTTCTCCTGTCCTCTGACATCGTAAGACCCTGCCTGGTCTTAAGCTTTGCAGGCACATCACGTACATTACTAAATTTTAGTTATTTTTTTCATGCCTAGCTGTCTCCCTAGGGCATCACTAAAGCACCAAAGAGTAAAGGGCTTTGGCGTTCTTCTGAGCCCTCTGCGGTGCCCGGTCCATCCTGACACAGGAGATAGCCAGCATTTTTGTACCGTTGTGTGTATCTTACTGGCTGTCTTCGCTAATCCCTCGGCTCAGGGGGTGCTAGGTGCTAAGGGGTCACCTTCTAGACTCAGGAAGGTGGGACACCTGGGGCCTGTGACTCTGTGGCATAATGAGAAGACCTCCAGGAAGTCTGTCTTAGCTCAGGCTGGTGGATGCTATGGAAACCACAGAATGGTCCCCTTCACGCTTCCCTGGGCCCCTTCCAGAGCCCAGCTGCTTCAAGTAACATCTTTTGTAAAATTCCTTTTAGGTTTGGCCCTAATTCTTTGCTTCCTACTTGCCTTGTCAGCAGTGGAGATGGTAAAAGGGGAAGGCTTTGTGTGCCATAAGAGGGTACCTGGAGTGGCAGCCAATTCTTTGAGTGAGTCAGAGTTGGAGTAAGAGATAAGGGCAGGTGTTGGGGCTTGGTGATGCCAGGTGTGGCCCAGGGCTGGTGGCCATTTCCCAGTGAGCAGGGCCTAGTATGGACAAAAAATGAAGAGGGTGTGCCAGAGTTCAGCCAAGGGTACGGGTGACAAAAGAATCCTTAGGCAGAGTTCAGAAGTTGGCTCTGGTTTCAGGGTCAGCCTCTCCTGTTTGAACAGAGGCTTACGCCTCTTGCAGCACTGCCATGTGTAATCTCATTAGATTCTCAATGCAGCGTGCCCACATGGGTAAGGCAGGTACCATGGTTCCAATCAGAAAGATGATGAATGTGAGGCTCAAAAATGTCTCATGACCTCATGAAGGGTACTTGGGGGCATTCTGGTCAAGTCTCGCCTTGCTCAAATCATCCTTCTTAGGACTGTTCCTCCTGTCCTATTACGTAATCTGACAATGAGGACAATGATCAAGTCAGTGCACACTGTGGGCCAAGCACTGTGCTAAACATGTTACCTTTCATGTCATTTTTCCATTAGTCCTTGATAAAGGCAGCAATACCTTGTGGCATCAACTGTTACTTGCCTGTCAGAAGACCAGGGATGGTCTGCCATTTCTGGTGTCCTGCCAATTCTGCACACCAGCTCGAAGGACAGAGCAGGAAGGAAGAGTGAGTGGGCCTCCCTATAAACTGACCTCAGGGCCTCCTTGCAGGGAAGCTAGTGGGTGTGCTGTTCATTATAAAGCGAATGTTTGTCTTGGGCAGGGTCTGTAACCACCGCCCCAGGCTGTCAACACTGACTGGCATCAACTCACAAAGGGACAAGAATGGGGCATTCTGCTGGAACAGAAAAAATGAGGAAGATGAGAAAAATGAGTCCAAATGGAGTGTCCTCACTTTTGTTTATTTCTTCTTGAAAACTGAATTTCTAGGGCTCCCACGAAGGGAACAAGCTACCAGAGAAACAGTCACTTTTCAGATCCCTTAGAAGATAAAAGCTCAAAAGAGAATTTAACTAATATAATTCGCTACCCGTACTCCTAAGCCCTGTTTAGGACCCCAATGTGTCCTCTGGTCGGTGAAGACTCTCAATTGTCTGTCCCTTGCTTTCTATCTTCATATCTGCACTTTTGTGGCCTGCCTTTTTCCTAGGACATAACTGACGAGGACCCTCCTCTAAGGGAACTTTTAGTGGGCCAATGATCCTATTCCATCAAGGCCATGTTCCTGGGTCCTTTATACTAATCTCATAAGCACTAAGAAACCCTGTTTATGCTACACTATTTACCTTTTGTGAAAAGGCCAAGATGTTTTCATTCCTTGGTTTGGGTTATGTTAAAATGTCACAAGTTCTCATCCATCCATCTATCCATCCATTCAACAAACCATTACTAAGGGGTGGGGATACAGCTCAGCGGCATAAACGCCTGCTTGACAAGTGCAAGGTCATGTGTTTGATTCCTGGTACCAAAAAAACCAACCCCGAAACAAAACAAAACAACACAAAAAACCAAAACAACAACAAAACCCCATTACTAAGACTCTGATCTCTGAGTTGGATCCTGGGAGTACCCAGACTAGAAACAAAGATCTGGTCTCGGAAATATTCAAGCCCTGGGATACTGAATCTCCTTCCTATCCGGGCCCTGTTCTGATTCTCCTGGTGGTTTTTAGGAATCCCATCTTTGCCCCTCTTAGGCCAAAGGAAATATTTATTCTTTACAACTAATTCATCCTCCAGATATTTCAAGAAGCCTTCCCTGATCCCAAGGATACCCTCTTGTTTTATTATATTATAATATTACCTGTTCACTTACTTGTTACTTCCCCTAAACCAAAAATTCCTTGAGAAAAGAGGCCTATATTGGTTTGTGTCTAGCAGGTGCTCAAACAATGCCCACCCAAAGGAAATGAAGTCTAAATGTGCTAAGACCTTTCCACCATGGACAATGCTTAATAGGACTGGCACTTCCTTCCAATCTTACCTCCATGAAGATCATTTTGATTAAACTGGAACAAAGGGGCATAGTTCAAGGGTGAGTAATCCACAGTAGGTATCTCCCGATTTAGTCAAGACTGACCTGCAGGGTCTCAAGGCAAACACTTCATGATGAACGATATACCCAAATAGCTTTCACACAAGGTAACTCATCAGTGAGGATACATATGAACATCTCTGGTCTCTGTTTATAATGCCTCTTCTTGTTCCACCCTGCATGCCCACTATGAAGAACTGCCTCCACACGGGAAATGGTAAATGATTCCCGGTTTCACACTAGGCAGATTCAGGCTGATAAAACTGATGGTGGCCATTTTCAATGGTGTTTCTTTATTTCGATCATTAAGAAGTGAAAACAATGATACAAGCCTGTATCACCACCACTTCCTTATGGAGAAACTAGCAAACCTTTCACCTTCCTGTTTCTCCATCCTGGAATCCATCCTGGTTTTCCAGAGCCTTCTCCAAGCACCACTAGATGATCCCAGTGTACAGGACTGGACCCCTGATTCAACCGTGGCAGCAGGAGGAGGTGGGTCTTTTCACATGGTTCTTACCTCAGGAGCTATATAGTCAGGAGTCCCACAGAACGTGGTGGTCGTCACGCCGTTCAGAATCCCTTCCTTGCACATCCCAAAGTCAGCCAGTTTGCAGTGGCCTTCTGCATCTAGGAGGATGTTGTCCAGTTTCAAATCCCTGTAAGACAGACCCAGGCCACATGGTTACTGCCTCTTTCACCTTGACAGGATCTTTTTGAGAGAAAGGTGTACATGTTCAAGGAAAATCTCCAGAAGAGAAAGCCCTGCAGGAAGCTTGACCTACCTATCCCAACCCAACCTCAGCCTAAGGGTTCTCTCCCACACTGTTCAACCCCCAGTGATCAGCTCCCAATGGGACCTTGATTCTCCTCAGCAAGAGGGGGGAGCTCCCGCAACCCCAGGAACATGTCAAGACACCAAGAGTTTAATAGATTAAAGCCAGTTATTTAGGCCCTGCTAGAAGAGAAAAGAGCAGCTTATCCTCCCTCCTTTCCTAGTTAACTAGATGAGGGCACCAGGCTGACACATATTATTATCAGGGAAATAGCTAATACCACCTAGGAATCAGGTGCTTCTTTGCAGGGCATGGGCTATGGGACCTGCAGAGTTTCAGCAGGGGAGACCATGGAAAGCTGGTGCAGGCAGTGAGGGCTTCTCAAGAAAAGCTTAGGTGGGGGCTAACCTTTGGATAGACGATGAAGAGGAAATGAGAGGGAGAGGAGGTAGAAACAAAAGGTGGTGTGGAGATCAGAGAATTGGGTCCTGGGAAGACAACAGCCAGGCAAGACAGGTAGGTTGGACTCCACCTCAAAGAGCCTCTGATACCAGGAAGAGGGGTTTGAAATCTGTGCAAAGAGCAATGTGAGCACTGCCCACAGGGGCATGATGTGTGTGATCAGTCTTTGGGGGCAGACAGCTGGGAGGAAGAAGGACCTACTGCAAGAAGGAAGGCCCTATAGGGCCCAGATGTTTCTGTGCAGGAGGTAAAGGCTACGGGGCATGCTGCCCCAATCAATGTGGCTCCCTCGTGGCCTGTTTCACACTTTGGATTCTACGTAAAGTCTTAGGAAAAACCTAAGGTTTCAGTTAAGAATTTCCTTACCACCCAAGCCTAGAAACCCCAGGCCTGGGCCTGAAGAAGAATCCAGACTGTGTAGATGGAGATGCCCATCCTGGGTCTCCTTCGGCAGCCACTCTGGGCTTGGGGGGGATCTTGCAAAGAACGCCGTTCCTCTGCATGCCAAGATCAGGAAGGTTCATGCTCATGAGCTTGCTGGCATCTGGCCTTGGACTCCAGCCACTCCCGGGACCCTGTCTGAGTGCAGTGGTGGGGCGGAAAGCGCCTTAGGACCTACCTGCCTCGTCTCCATGACCCTGTTTCTGCTTACAGATAGACTCCTTGAGAAAAAAGCAAGCACATCAAATGTGCTGCTCTTAGCAAATGTCTGTAAACTGCAAAAAGAATACTGAGGCAGACCATGCTCAGGCCCTGGGGCCAGGTTCCCTGACTCCCCCTCTGACTCTGCCTGTGGTCACAGCTCAGCTCTGGTTGAGGGTGGGAAAGCAGGGATAGATGCTCATCTGGGATCCAGGAAGCCTGGGGCTTTGCCACTAGCTGTGGCATGGCTCTGGTAAAGTTACTTTACTGGGCTGTTCCTTGATCTTCAAATTGGGATAACACACAGCTTGTAGGCTTGCTTGAAGGACTAATGAGATAAAGTGCATGAAGCTGAAGGTCATTGAGATCGCTCCATTCACTTCCTTCATGAGGAATCTGAGTGAGAGGCAGCAGGGAGTCCTGTCTGCCTACTTGCAAATGTTCCCTCAATGGTAGGCTGACCACTGGGCCTGGTTGAGTTCCAGGCCTCTTTGTGCCCCAGAATCCAGAATTGCCTTTCCAAGGTTCACACAGCATGCATGGCAATCACAACGCAATTCTAACTGCAGAAGTAACAATGACAATGCTTATGTATGTGGAAAGCACCTCCTGATGTAAAGCCACACTCTTGTCCTGAATACCGCCAGTGAGTTAGGCAGGGCACATGCTCGGCTGTTGTGCTAACCCTGAGGAAACAAGCAAATGGAAGCAGGAAGAGGGCAAGTGGTTTTTCTCAAGGGACCAGGATCTTCTGCTCCAAAAGCCAGCGTCTCAGCCCTGTGTCTCACTCCACTGCCTTCTTAAGAGGGGTTAACTTTTGCAGGGCCAGCCACCACCCCAACTGGACAAAATGCCCAAGTCTCGGCCCGCATCACATGCTCTTTTAAAGCCTTAGTCTACTTTTTGCACAAAAGGAGTATATTCTGAAGGTTCTAAACCAGCTGAGGCTTGTTGTAACTGTTTGTGACACGGAGCACCCTGGGACCATCAGGTACAGCTCTTCCCTCCGCTTAGGCTAACTGCTCTTTTTAAGGAGACCAAGGGAAGCTCCAAGTCTTATTTCTCCCCACCTCAAACTCCACTCTGCCTACTCCTGCAATGGCCTGAGGTGTTCACCATCACTTTGTATCCTGCCTTGCTTCTTCCAGAGGAAGAAGGCACTCTTGCTGACAGTCCAGTCCACTCACTGTGACAGTCCAGTCCACTCAGTGTGCACACCTGGCAGAGCATGTCCTTTTCAGTAGCAACTACACAGACTGCTGCCCTCAGCTGTGACCTGGGGAGGCCCCAGACCATAATTCTTCCTACCACCCTTCCACCAATACTTGAAATCTTCCCCCTACTCCCTCCAATTCCCCCATCTGCTCAATTCCTCCAAATCCTTAACTCCTTACACAAACCTAAATCCACAAATGATTTAGTGATTTCTAATTCTTTCTTTTGTGATAGAAAGTCACAAGGAGTGACCGAACTATATGGTGAATGTTCCAAGTAAAAAATTTATTATAGGAAAAGACAATTTGCCTTCTCACAGCAAAGGAAACACTCAGCAGAATGAAGAGGCAAACTGCAGAATGGAAAAAAAAATTTGCCAGCTATTCCTCAGACAGAGGGCTAATATCTAGAACATACAAAGAACTAAAAGAATGAGATGTCTCCAAAACAAAAGACTCAATCAAAAAATAAGCAAGTGAAATACATAGACAGCTCTCAGAAGAAGTACAAATGGCGAATAAATATGAAAAAATACCCAACATCTCTGGTCGTGAGAGAGATGCACATTAATACTAGACTTTCATCTTATACCTTAGAAAGAATAGCAAATCATCAAGCAAGAATGGCAATCATCAAGAAATCAAATAACAACAAATACCGGTGTGGCAGCAGTAAAAAGGAACCCTCCTACATTGTTGGTGGTAAGGTAAAGTAGTAAACCATTGAGGAAATCAGTATGGAGATTTCTCAAAGAACTAAAATTAGAAATTCCATTTGACCTGCTATTCCCCGTCTAGGTATTCATTCCCCCACTTTTAATATAATGGTTACTTATGACATGCACTCCACGGGATCTTACCTTTTCATTTGATCTGTCTGGGAGCTCTTTCTATCTTGGCACAGTCTCCTCATTCTCTTTTTATGGCTGCATAACACTTCACAATTTTTACCATGGGATAATTAGGATGCTGCTAATATTACATTATTATAAGCAGTGTTGCTGTGACTAACACTGTACATAGGATATTTTGCCTGTGTGTCAAGGAATCTTGCATGTTTCCTAGAAAAAAATTGTTTCTAAATAAGACACTATGAGAATGTGATTTTCTTTTTCTTTTTCTTTTTGCAGTGCTGAGGATTGGATCCAAGGCCTGTGCACGCTAGTGAGCTAAAATCCCAGAACCTAAGAATGTAAATTCTATTGGATGTTACCAAACTGCCCTTCTTAGGGGTCGAAACATTTCTTTTTCTATCAGCAATATACAATATACGATAGTGCCTGCCTCTCTACATTCTAGATAACTTGGTATGTCACCAAGTTAGGGTAGTATGTTAGGTGAAAATAGTATCTCAGTATACTCTTAAGTTTCTCTGTAAGTTTACACATTTAAAAAATATGTCTGAAAGGAAACTATTTTTTCCGTGTATTATCTATTGCTATTTTTTGTGGTGTTTGTTCATTGACTTTAATGACCACATTCTACATTGGGAAACATTGTTTAGGATAAGAACTGCAAATACTTTTCTCACTTTACTGTTTAACTTTTCACATGGCTTATGGTGGTTTTGCTGGTATTTATTTTTATGTAATTGAATTGATATTTTACTTTATGATTTGGGGATTGAAAAGTTTTATTCATTTCAAAGTTATAAAAGCATTCTCTCAAAGTTTCTCCTAGTACTTTTGCTTTAATTTTATAAGTATATTTGAAATGCATTCTGATAAACATTGGGAGGTACATACCCAACTTTACTTGTTTTCAGATATCTGGAAATGATTCTAGATGCTAAATAGTACATCTTCTCACTGACTGAATTACCACCTTTATCAATATATTAAATCCCTATATGCATTTAGAGTCTTTAGACTTTAGAGCATTGCTCTATAGTACACTCTTTAATTATTGTAGGTTTATAATATGTTTTAATACCATGTAGTGCTGGTTATCTTATTTTTTTTCTCAGAATTTCTTGGGTAGTCTTGTTTATTTTTCCATATGAACTTTAGAATTGTCTGTATAGTTAAAAAAAAAAAACAAAACCCGGTACTGTTTTTATTGGGAACATGTTTAAAGTTATAAATTAACTCAAGGATAATTGATATTTTTATGATTTTGAGTCTTCCTATCCAAAACTATTGTTTGTCTTTCCATTTGTTCAAGTCTTATCTGTATCCTTTAGAAGCATTTTAAAATTCTCTCATATACATCTTGTGCATTTCTGGTTATGTTTTACGGCAGATTGTTGGTTGAACTAATATCCAATCTCACTTCCTTCCTTAGTAAGAAAATTTTTTTTCTTCCTTTTTAAGCCATGCAGCTATAAACCAGAATCCAAAGCCTCCCTGGGAGCTGGGTGTGGATACGTGACTGAGTTCCAGTCAATGAGACGTGTAGTGTCCTTAAATGCAAAAGCTTTCCTTTCCTTCCCCCCTCCTATGTCTTGAACGAGGCCATAATGCCTGGTCCTAGTAGGCACCTTTTATCACAAAGACAAGGACTGAACCCCATGAATGGTCAGATGCTTTTACATGAAAAGAACTTGTGTTTTATTTAAAGGATTGTTGTTTGGAGTTTGCATGTTAATTGTACCGGAATCTACTTCTAAATAATCCAAGCTATTATTTTATTTACTTTAAAACAGGGTCTTGTGTTGCCTAGGTTGGCCTTGCAATCACCATCTGCAGCCTCAGCCTTCTGAGTAGGAGATGTTCCAGGTGTGTGCCTCCACATCCAGCTCTTTCACTGTATCTTCCATGTGGCTGAATATGTATATGTTATTAATCTGTTTATCATTTTATCCTGCTACATACTGAATTCTCTTTAGTTTTGTAAAGACATTTTCCAGTTGATTCTTCTGGGTTTTTGAAATTATCTGCAAATAATAATCCCTCTATCTCTTCCTTTTCCGTATTTACATTTCTGATTCATTTCTCTTGTCTGTATTGATTAGCATCTCAAGAATGGCACTAAATAATAATGGTGACAGCAAGCATCTTTGGTAGGGCTGCATTTAGGAGGGCTGCTCCCAGCACTTCCCCTTCTGGCTGGATGCCTTTATCATAGCCCTTGGGCCAGCACCTAGTGAGGTAGCTGTATTCTCCAATAGACTGAAAACTTGGGAGAACGTCCTCAGAATCACACTTCCTCTCTCAACTGCCAGAGGCCTAGATAGGGCCTGTGGGCAACAGGGTAAGAACCGGCTCTGCAGTGTCCCTCTACTCTAGGGATTTTCAGCTTCCACACACCGGGGCAGATTACGAGGGGTGACTGAAAAATATGGTGAATGTTATAAACAAAAGTTTAACTTTATTACAGTAAAACATACATTGCCAATAATTCCCCTTGAAATATGCCCCCTTGCTTTGAACACACACATCCCTCCATTCTTATTACTTTCTGAAGCAGTTCTGGAAGTCCTTTTTTGTACCTCTTGTTTTGCTGTCATGGCTGCCTTGATATTCTGAATCAATTCAAAATGGTTGCCCTACATGTCATTCTAACTTTGGAGAAGCGTCAGAAGTTACATGGTGCCAGATCTGGTGAGTAAGGTGGATAAGGACACACCATAATGCTTTTATGAGCCTGCCTTTCCACTGTATGGCATTCAGCAGCAGCATTCACCATGGTTTTCTCCTCTACCTCCTCCTCCTCCTCCTCCTCCTCTTCCTCTTCCTTCTCTTCCTCCTCCTCCTTCCTCTTCTTCTTTTCCTTTTTTAGGTTACATCTCATAAAGAAACTCAGAAAAGAAGACTTCCAGAACTGCTTCAGATGAGGTGATCTGTTCAAAGCAAGAAGGAATATTCTGGGAAGGAGTAATAGCAATCTGTCTTTCACTGTAATAGTTTTTCAAAAATATAAACATTCACTGTTTATTTTGATCACCCCTGTACACCTGGTCTAGACACTACTTTATTGTAGGGACTGTCCTATGCATCACAGGATATTCAGTGGCTTCCCTGGTCTCCGTGTGGTAGACGTCAGTAGTACTACCCTCTAGCTGTGACACCCAAAAATGTCTCCAGATATTGCCACACGTCCCTTGCAGGGTCTCCTAAGTCTTAAAAGAGATCAAGGCTCAAAGACAGCATGGCTCAGATCTTTATGGCAAAGAGGGATTTGGGAGCAATGTTCTGCAAAAAGGAAAGGGCATGTTTGCTTGGCGTTGCCTTTGCCATTTTATCCCCGGGAGACAGGAAGCTTGACCACACCAACCCTGCTAACATTTGCCATCGTCATCAACCCGCCTTTTAAAATGCATTCAGCAACCAAGGCTCAGAAAATGTAATCTGCCTGAGGTCATGTGGCTGGTAAGAGGCAGTGCCGAGCTGACCAATGTGACCGACTGTGATGGCCTTTTAGGTAAAATGTAAGATGCACAAGTTGGAAATCTCTGTCTGATACTTAGACCCAAATTTCTTTGGGCTGGGAAAAGATGACTTTGTGGTGAGAAGGGAACCACAGTGGCTGAAAGGTCACAGCCTCTGACAAGGACGGGCTGACTTAGAGGCAGGATGGCATAACCAAGGCTTCCCTGGGGTAGAAGCGAAGACCTCTTCCAGAAAACCAAAGGATGTCAGGAAAGGAAACTCCCTAAACAGTGTATTTTTAAAAAAAAATTTGTAAAATCTATCTGCTGAGAGAAAATAAAATAAAATCTAGCTGTTAATTACAAGGGAAAAGCAAGAAGTCTGACTTCTAAGGCGAACTGTACTGACTGCTTTGGGTAGGAAAGGGGTCTATGAGTAAACTAAGATCCCTAAAATGAGTTTGTGGGGTGGGGGTGGGGGATAACAGGGTCTCATCTGAGAGAACTGGTATGGAAAGCTCTTAGTATCAGGGATGTACACTGGAGATGGGATAAGATCAGTAGTAGGTCAAATTTTTTTTGGAGGTGCTGGGGATAGAACCCAGGGTACTGTGTGTATTAAGCGTACGCTCTACTGTGGAGTTACAGCCCCAGCAGTGTTTTCAATAAGACAAGAAACCAACTATTGATGTCCCTTGCAATGTGTCTAAAATGATTTGAAACAGTATATACCTTGGCATCCAAGACTTGCCCCCAAGGTATGGCTATATCTGCAAGGAGCAGTTTCTATGTAAGAAGTGGTCGATGCCTACAAGTTGAGATCTGAAATGCTGCAAGGGTCCCCGACCCTCCCTTCCCAATGTTCACGTTGGAGAGGAGGCAGTTCTGAATCTGAATCCGAACCCTGTTGCTTCTTTTTTTTTTTTGCGGCACCAGGGATTGAACTCACGACCTTGCGCTTGCCAGGCAGGCACTTAGGCCACTGAGCTAGATCCCTGGCCCTGGTATTTTTGAGACAGGGTCTCACTATGCCGTTCAGACTGGCCTTGAGCTCACTTTGTAGCCCAGGCTGGTCTTGAACTCACAATGATCCTCCTGCCTCAGCCTCGCGAGTGCTGGGATTACAGGCGTGAGCCACCACGCCCAGCTCCTGTTGCTTCTTAGATGGATAATGGTGGGTTGGTCCAAAATACCTTTGAGACTCAGATTCCTTGTCTGTTCAGTGGGAATAGTACTGCCATGATAGGATGCTGTGACCTATGGGAAGCCCAATGCTTGAGAAATGTAGTGACTCCAGAAACTGCCTGCTGCAGAGCTCACCAACAATCATTCCTTAGTCTGTATGCCCTGCCAAGGAAAGTTACTAAATCCCTCACAGTTCTTATTTTTGAAAAACATTTATTACCTCCTACTTAGCATAAGCCAACAGGATAGATGAGAGAGAAGGAGGGAAAGGAGGGGGGGAGACAAGGAGAGAGACAGGGAGGGAGGGAGAGGGAGAGGGAGAGGGAGAGGGAGAGTTTTTAGCTTAGCCCAGTAAAAAAAGCCACAGGCTCTCTCCCCCTACTCCACTGGGAAACAAGAATACAAAATTCTTGAGGGAAGACAACAAAGGCGGAGCTATATAGCTTCTATGTGACAGCGTGCAGACACCTACAGTTCTCAGCCCTGTGGCCTCCATCCTGGGAGTGCCACCATGTGGCATCACACAGGGCTCTCTGAGGTCAACATGGTGAATAAATCACGACCAGCAAGATGAGCTGGGACCTCATATTTGGTGAAGCCCTCAGCAGTCATATCTGAACATATCCTTTCCCATTTGCCAGTTTGACGGTAGATTCCCCAAGAACAAAGGCTAGACATTTTTCCATTTGCAAACCACACTACATTTAATAAAGGGTTGGTGCACAACTCCTTAGTATATTTGGAAAAGTGGAAAAAAAATTTTTTTGTCTGACTTGAAAAACCAGCCATGAATGAAGACTCTTCTGTCCTGGTGTTCTGCATCCCAGACCTGTATTTTAATGCCTCCGCTCCCTTGGAATGTAAGTTCCACAAATCTTAGGCCTGGGTACCATGTACAGGACAGCAAATTCCTCTGCTTACTTTGAGATAAGAGATCAGAGAAATGGCTTCAGAGATTCCAAGAATTTGGATCGTCAGAGAGCAGGCCCTGGAGGGAGGTGATAAAGAGAGCTCCGCTTAGTTTTGCAGTCTTGTGAATTGATTGTGGTTAATCAGATGGGAAGAAAAACACTTCTGGTAGATTTTACCAAACATCTTCATATTTGCCAATATGTTCAAGAGAAAGACAATTTCCTCCCTTCGATATAGTCAGACTCCTCTCTGCATGGCGGCAAGTGTTGGTGTCTGACTGGCACCACTCCCAGGGTTCTCCGTAGCATGGACGCTGCACTCTGAGGAACGTCAAATCTCTCAAAGGCCACCCTAGGCCAACCTGTGAGGCAAGGTGCATCTATCACCTCTCCATCAAAAAGAAAAGCATGCTTCATTTCAAAGCCCAAGATAAGTGGTTTTTAAATTCTCTATTGCAGTGCAGAAAACTGAGTCATGGAAATACTTAATTCTGGGCCAATCTCCAGAGAAAGACTTCTCCAAGCGGTTCTACAGGAAAACAGAATCATTTAAGATCAAAATACCTTCCAGAAAACTTTAAAGTGTGATGAAAAAAGTACAGTGAATTTTAATGTTTTTTTTTTTTTTTGCGGCACCGAGGATTGAACTCATGACCTTGCACTTGCCAGGCAGGCGCTTAGACCGCTGAGCTAGATCCCCAGCCCTGAATTTTAATTTTTTAAAAACGTATTCCAACAAAAGACACATTGCTATTAATTTCCTTCAAAATATGCCCCCTCACTTCAAACGCACTTCTCTCATTGTTCTTGTCATTTCCTGAAGCAGTTCTGGAGTCCTCTTTCATAACTGTCTTTAGTTGTACTATTCTGGCTGCCCTGATGTTATCTGAATCAATTCAAAACCTTAACCTTTCACGGTCATTTTTGATTTATGGAAAGAGACAAGTTGCATGGTGCCAAACCTGGTGAAAAAGTGAACAAGGACACTGTCTTTTATTTACACGTTGGCCTTTCCATTGGATGGCACATAGCAACAGCATTGGCTGTATTTTTTACTACATCTTTTTAAAGACGTGAAAAGGGGCTTCCACAATTGCTTCAGAAAGTGAAAAGTACAATAGGGATGCGTGCGTTCAAAGTGAGGGGCGGTATTCTGATGGAGATGAATGACAATGTGCTTTTCATTGTAATAAAGATTTGACGGACGGAGGTAGGAGAGGGGGATCGAAGGGGAATAAAAAGAATTAAGATGTATTATGCACATGTGTCCCTATGACAAATGTAATCATTATGTAGTGCAAAGATATACTAATGAAGATGAAAATGAAAATTAAAAAATAAAAGTGTTTACATTTAAACGTTCACTGTATGTTCTGATCATACCTTCTACCTTTAAATTTTTTTTGAACTACCTTTTTTCCCAAATGCTTCTGTATGCCAGGCTCCATTCCTTCATTTGATCCGCAACATACTCTGTGACTCTGGTAGGACTACTATTTTCATTATTGTTTTTATGGACAGGGTCTCACTATGTTGCCCAGGCTGGCCTTGGACTGTTGGGCTCAAATGATTCTCCTGTCTCAGCCTCCTGAATGTGAAGGCTATAAGCACAAATTGCCATGGCCAGCTGGCAAGACTATCTTATCCCTATTTTCTGGATGAGGAAAAAGGGTCTGAAGGGTTATTTAACTGGTTCAGGACCTACAGGGGACCAGTGATAACAGTCAGTCCTGAATGACCGTGAGCCATACCCATGCCATTAACCACTATAAAACGTTGTTTGAGGAGGAAAAAAAAAAGTGTTCTGTGCACAATTTGTCCTTTTGTAGGTCAGAGAGCAGTCACCACTGTTGGGGTGACTCTGACTCATGACAATATACATAGAAGATGTAATGCATAAGCTAGACAAGGCTATTTTCACCAAATGGATGGCCCCTTATTTGTAGAGAACAGATTTTCAGCCACTACACATGGCTGGGAACCTGAGGTGTCAAACAGCATCCCAACTTATAGCCAAAATAGACAGCCTGGGGTGTACCTACAGAACAACTCACCTCACCGCATGATTATCCAGTAGCTTTTAAAAAAATCTATAGCAAGTAAAGCATATCTTAGCTTTAGTAGTTTTGGATAATGTCCTAATGCCTGCTGATGGGAAATGGGCATGGATAGATGATGTCCCCAGCATGTCAATGGGTCCCCGGGACCGTCTCAATGCTTAGTCCTGGTCCCCTATCTCTCTCCAAGGCATTGATTATTGATCAACTTGTTTATCAAAACAGTCATCTGGGGCTCACTATACAGATTCAAGCTAAGGACAGAAGTGACTCCATTCGAATTTCTTCCCTGAGCAACACTGTCCTCAAACATGAGATGAGATGAGTTCATCCCCTAGGACCCTTCCAGTCTTAGCTCCTGTGAGGTGCGGGTGACTGGAGCCCAAGAAGCTTAAACTTGCAATCTTGGCTATTATTTCTCTTTCCATTTTGGGGCAAATCTTTTGCAGCAGGCATTTTTAAACAAAATATAAACCTGGTGATGCTTTCTCTTTGCATTTTTCCATGGTGCCCCAGCAACCTGGTTCCTAGCATGGTGTAAAAGACCCCAAGTAGTCTCCATTAACCTGACCCTCTAGCCTCATCCCTTATCACATCCTTGCACAATCCAAACTGGGCATCTGGTTTTTGCCTCCTGCCTTGATGTCCTAGCACTGGCTAGGACAATCTGTCTTGAACAATGTAGCACTCCACGAGGAGTCTTTTGACTTCCCCAGGGCCCTGTGCCTCCCAGCATCTCAATCCTTGCTGGTCAGGTCAATGAAGAAATAAGTGAACAGAGAAGAGAATTCTCCAATCATGGCCCCAAGCACCCACACATTTCCAGATAATATATGGAACTATTTAAATATAGAATTAAGAACTATTAAACTAATACCTAAGCCATCAGAGATTCTGAGCTGGATGTTCTCTTGCATTCCCCAATTCATTATCCTTAGGAAGACCCCTTCACACCACAGCTCCTCTGTAAAGCATTTGACAGCTTCTGTGGTGGTCAGCAGGCCACATGCCTGACTCCAGCCCTGGGACTGGTCTCTCTCCTGTTGTTTGGTTCCTTCCCTCTCTGTCCTACAGGATGGGTCTTTGACAGTTCCTTAAACTCACCAAGCTCTAGCCTGCCTTGAGAACTCTGCCATATATTACCAGCTTCCCTTCCTGGAAAACAGAATCATTGTCATTTAGGTCTCTGCCTGGTCCCATCTCCTCAAGGACACCTCTCAGCCCTGCCCTCACCCCTAATCACAGCCACAACATCTTGGTCACTTCCTTTGCAGCACTGATCACAATTTGTAATCACTTTGTTGGCTTATTGGCTGGGGTGAACTGGTTTCCCTCACTTGCATTTCATGAGAACAGGGACAGCCTTGTTTCCACAGTTTGGTCCCCAAAACCCTTGGAGAGTGCCTGGGACTCTGTATTCTGAATATGGAATGAATACCGGGCAGGACCTCTGTTAAATCCATGTTAGTAAGAGTCTGGTTAGTGCAAGATTTTAACAACTAACACATCATTTGTCTACCTGGCCCTACAAGCAACATTTCTATAATATTTACTGAGTTTTTTTCTTAAGGGTCTGTTCTTATGCTGGACCTTGAAGATATATATAGAGAGGACATAATTCTTGTCCTTAAGGAGGAGCCTTGTGTCTGGAGGAAGATGAAGACACAAGGCAAGAGCAATGAGATGGCCAGCTCTCCAGCAGAGGGACAAAGGAGATGGCACCTCTGGACATAGAAGGTGATAGCTGCTGGGCTCACCTTTCTTGGGTCCAGCGATGTGTAGTTCCTAGTCCAGTCAACACTCTGCCCATCACAGAAGGTGCACTCTAGCTAAGGGACCATAAGTAACCTTTCTGGGGGCATGCCTGGAGCCTGGTGGAAGTGGTCTGCTGAGTGACACAGGGCCCCAAATTCTGGACAGGAATGCCAGAAAACCATCTTTCCAGCTCCTTTGTCAGGACAAGAAGCTGCCAAAATAAGTTAGCATACATCTTCCATGTCCAGCACACAAGCAGCCACGTGCTAAGAGAGCGGTCAGCCCCTTGCAGGTCAACCCAACCCAGAAAAAGAGCTGAGGAAACACACATGTAACTCTGCACACTCTGCGGGGGGATGTAGGGAAAGCACGTCTTCCTGCAAACGCAGGGTCACCCAAGTCACTTGGAAGATATTGGAGGCCTCCTGCAAGGCCAGGGAGCTGAAAACGGACTGACCTCTGAGGGGACAGAAAACAGATTTTATTATTCTTTAGAAAAGTCCATATTTGTATTTGCTTAATTTGGCTATGGAAGGCCAAATTTGCTCTCAGACCCTATGGCACACTGCAGCTGGTCAGAAGTATGTGTGCGTGTGTGCATATATACCCGTGGGGGCGGGGGCGCGGGGCTATGTTCCTGCCTGCATGTGGCTTAAGGGCTCAGGCAATGGGCTAATGGAAGAGAATGCTCACAAGGATAAGGAAAGATGGGGAAGGCTGAGATTCCTTGCCTTCCTTGTCACAATCTGGGGAACTTTATAAAAAGAAAGTTCCCCACCCCTTGTTGCATATAATGAATATTTACTGAGTACTACTGTGCACCAGAGAGGTACAGGTTTGGTAGTGAGGGCAAGGGTAGACCAGAAGTTCACTTGCATGTGCTGTATCTGATGCACCTTGGATACATCCTACTGGATGTGTCAACTATGTGAGTAGTTGGGCTAGAGAAAGTAAGTGTGGGTGAGATTTTCTAAGGAGAGGGTGGACAATAAAAGAAGAGAAGGGGAGGAAAGGGGAGGGGAGAGGGGAAAGGAGAAGAGAGGACAAGAGAGGAGAGAGGAGAGGGGAGAGGAGGGGAGGGGAGGGGAGCAGGACTACAACAGATCCGTAAGCAGGCCCAATGTTAAATGGCCAGGACTTGTGACAGTGCAGACAGAGAGGAAACCCTGGAGACTGTGGTGTCCTGAAACCTATGATGGGAGAGAATCTGAACCAACGGGTATGGTCAGTCAGCAACAGGCTCTTAAATCTGATGAGTCAGAGAACTTTTCAAGCAGCTGGGCCTGGGGAGATAAAGTCATTTGTCCTTATTTATAGTTATCTACTTTTTCTTTTTAGGCCTTGATATTCCAATTTAGAAATAATAACAGGGCTGTGGTTAGGGCTCAGTGGTAGAGTGCTTGCCTAGCATGCAGGAAGCCCTGGGCTTTGAGTCCCAGCATCAGAAACAAAGAACAACAAAAACCCGTAACTTAGAAATTATAACAGGAAGTAGTAGTAGATGTATTTTTTTGAGAAAAGACTTTTCCAGACCAACAGAGGTATCATGTAACAGTTGACCCAGTGAACAGCTTTAGTCAAGAGGTATAAACCTCAAACCTTCCAACGGGAAAGAGGAAAGGAATTTCCAGAATTTCGCTTAGGGAAAACAAGAAAAGAAAGCAGAAACCCTGCAAGTGACCATAGGAGACATGCCCTTTGCAAAGTTGTAGTCCCCATGCAGGATGGAGCCCATTCTTTGGGAGCTCCATGCTCTCCATGGGCTGCCAATCCTCCAACATAGAAGGATCTAGCAGCTTTTTCTCCGTCACTGCCCTCTGGCTGTCCTGGAAGAGCCGGTTACTCAGTGCTGTGGTGTTCTGACCCAACAGCAATTCAATGCTCCTGGGCCCTCTCTGTCCTCTCTTCCCTTCTGCACCTGATGCCTTCCAGCTGCCCTTGCCAGCACCCCTATCTGACTGCTCCACCGCAGGGGGATCTGTACTCTGGGTGCTTCTTTACTTAATTTTCACTAAAATTTATCCTTCCCCACATTATGAACCCCACATTATTTGCAGGTTTTTCAAGGTCACTGAGCCCAAGGTGAGCATGCACAGCCTAAAATGTAACTTCCTCAGGGGACCCACACAGATTAATCAGGAGGCTGGTGAGTCAGTGAAGATGATGGCAGCACTACTACAGGCCAAGAGGGACCCTTAATTTGCCTTTACAATACACCTCGAGGCCACTGCCTCTCCTCGCCCCTCCCCTCCCCTCCCCTCCCCTCCCTCCCT